>JBAMHX010000017.1:245936-260399 GCA_037177515.1 Pseudomugil tenellus
ATATAATCTGACATTTTAAAGTATTTATTTTCAAAAAAGAATCTCTCTCTCTCTCATTGCGTGCTGCGTTTCTCAGCAGGCAATGAGAGAGAGATTAACAAGGCTCAGATGTCACAATAATAAACTTTTAGCTGTGGAATAATATATTAAAATATCTTGTTTTAAAAAAAAGTTCTGCTCTCCCAGGACCCTCCTCCTCCTTTTATGGAGCATTGGGTCTGTAGCATTGACCTATGCTGAGTGCATGGGATGACCTGCGTTGTAGCTTAACGCTATAAATAAACTAAATTAATTATGAACCTTGATGTTTATGTTCTTCCTATGGTGTTTGTTGCCTGATATTCCGATTTTTAAAGAAAATGTCAAATATCATTGGTTCTTAATGCAACGGTGGATCCAAATGCTGCTTAAAGTTGAAGTTGCTTTTAACATACATTTTAACAAATCTCCAGATCTAAACTACGGTAATCACTTTCATCCATTTTTAAAATAATCTTTTATTCCAGCTCAGGGTGAAAGGGAAGCTGGAGCGTATCCTACTGATCAGCAGAAGAGCACACACTGAGGCCTGTACTATGAAGCCAGATTTTCTCCGATTGAAGTATCTTCTAAGCTTCCCTTACTGGTTCACATCTTACCGGAGTAAATCGCCCTGGTAACTTATCTTGGTTGTCTCTCGAACGAGGAAGATGTCTTGTGCATGTCGTCTGTGAGATCTGGGGTGACTTCTCTGCCCAAAGGCTGAGGCACATAGCCTCCTGCAGTGGGGGCAAGGGACCCTGGTCAACGTAGTGGTGGGCGGCAGCTGCACTGAGTCGATGTTCGTTTGCAGGGGTCAGGTATTTCACTGGTCTGTTTCAAAGACAATGGCAGCTTGCTTAGTGTACACTCACCAGCTGCTGCGATCAGAAGTAGCCGTTTCAAAGAGTCTGGGTTTTAGGCCAGCCCACTTAAGGTTTGCTTTTAGCTGGTCCTTGAACCTCTTCTTTGGATGGCCTTGCTTTCTGGATCCACTGGCCAGTTCACTGTAGAACACCTGCCTTGGTATTTGCTGTGGATTCATACGAGCCAGACCATCGCAGCTGCGCTTTCAGAATCATGGCTTTGATGCTGTTGGAGTTGGCACGATCAAGGACTTCCCAGTTGGTGATTCAGTCTTGTCATGGAATCATCATTAATTGACCGGAGAGACAGTTGATGGAATTTCTCCAGTTGTTTTGTGTTTTTGCTACAGAGTCAATGTTTCACAGCCATAGAGGAGTGACGTGAGGACCACTGTACACCTTCAGCTCTTTGCAACGCAGTCTTTTCTGCACCTGGCTGGCCTTTTTGGATCCTGCCATTTATTTCGTGGTCCAGGGATCCTTCACTGGAGATGATGCTGCCCAGGTACTTGAAGGTATTGATGTTGGGGAGCTACGTGCCATCGATGGTGGTGCATGGCTGGTCAACTGGTCGTCCTGGTGCAGGTTGGAACAGCACCTCTGTCTTGCTGATGCTAATGGTGAGACCGAACAGCTTTGTTGCAACACAGAATCTATTTATGATGGTTTGAAGGGGATTTTCTTGATGGGCCATGAGAGCGCAGTCATCCACAGAGAGAGCTTCAAGGATGAGTCTCTGTCATCTCTGTTCTGGCAGTCAGGCAGCGGAGGTTGAATAGGGAGCCGCCCAAGCGATATTTGATGTACACCCCTAGATAAAAATTCTGGATTGCATGTCGAAGCACAATTGACGACCTGTCCTATGTACCCCGCACCTCGCCCTATGTCAGCTTGGATTGGCTCCAATCCAAGCTGACATAGACCCCGCGACCCCGTTTGGGAATAAGAGGTAGATAATGGAAGGATGTCAGAGCACTTGGGTGAAGAAGAGATTGAACAGCACTGGAGCGAGGACGCAGTGTTGTTTCATGCCGTTAGAGATGCTAAAGGTATCAAAAGGCTCTCCAGCATACAGAATTTCTCCTGTCATATCGTCATGGAAAAGTTAGATTAGTTTTGGTAATTTTTTCTGGGCAACAAAGCTTAATTATTACCCACAGTGCGTCTCTGTTCACCGTGTCAAACACCTTTGTCAGGTCTATAAAGACAATGTAGAGATCCAGGTTCTGCTCAAGGCACTGGTCCTGCATCTGTCTCACTGTGAAGGTGGTGCTGCGGTTTGGTCAAAAACTGCACTGAGACTCAGGTAGGTTTTGCTCAGAGACAGATGCCAAATGCCTGTTGGCAATGACACGGGTGAGGATTTTTCCAGCGATGGAGAGAAGAGGGAGATACCTCTTCCTTAACACTCCACAGTGCCTTGCTGCATCTCCTTCCCAGCCGTTGGATCTACACGTAGATTTTCTTTTAATCCGCCGGATCCCCTGAAGAAATCTTCACATGCTGGGTGAGCAAAGCCCTATGTCACCAAAGGTCAATGACCTAATGGCTACCCTCACTTAGTTCAGTCGGCCTTGTCGAAGCCGTTGCTTGTGGTGCGGCCACTGTCGCATGCAAACAACTACTCGGAGCCACAAGCGAGAGCTAAGTGGGGACCAAAGGCTGGAGAGCTGCCCGAAAGGGCACGACAAGCCCCCCATGCGACAAGCCCCCAATGCCAAGGGTACTACCCCTCCCTGAACACCTCATACAGTACCCCGGTCCTTATGCTGAACGGCTAACCTGTGCCAGAGCCAGTTATGTTCTAGATAAGAGATTCAGTGTACAAGCACCACCTCCTGACCAATCAGGGAGGTGATGGACACAATCCTTTTGATGAAGAAATAGTGTTGTTCATGGCTGCTTTAAAGTATGTTTATGTTCTTGTCCTTTTAGCTCCAAAACTTGCATCTGAATCAATGAAGCTTTTACGACATAATCAGACTACTGTCCATTTATAATGTTTAAGAAAATAATCTTATATAAATTGCTGGATTTATACATTAAAAGTAGGTTATGTTCTGCCATTTTTTCCTGGCTGTTGCCATAACAACAGTGTTGCTTTTGGCCTGATGTGTTTAAATTCTTCATATTTCTGAATATCTGCTTCTCCATGGTGAAGTAGCTGTTTTCGGGTTTCTCCATGTAATAATTGTTCAGAGGCTGCTATCTCCACACCTTTCTCATGTGAACATGCACTGATCATGATAGAAAACTCTGGTTGAATTACAGAGTTGATAATCAGCTTCGTAGTACTGCTTATCCACATCCTGAATGTCTGGGTAAGTCAACCATGTAACGGAAAGATACAGTAATTTATTTACCGTATTTAACCTGCGAAACAATTAAACCTTTAATTGAATCTAAAATTTAGTGTAACTCAATTAAAATGACCAAGACAGAGAAAATTTAAAATAATTTTCACACAGAAACCTTTTCAATCTCCTCTCCATGTGACACCTAATCTGGTTGCTGTATTCATCCTCAGACCTTCATCACAGAGCTGGTGGCCAAGCTGGAAGGAGTTCACAAACAGGAAGAACTGCAGACCGAAGGCATTGAACATCCGGTCATCTGCCACAGCTATCATCGCCATGAGCCCTACCAATTCAACAACCCACAGCAACGTTCACACCCCCACTTTCACCATACTCAAGGCCAGAACCAGAGTCTCTGATGTAAACACACTATTGGACCTGAAAACACAGTCAAATATGTAGGCGTGTGTGAGAATATAACGCTCTAAAAAACTATTTTCTTATGACTGATGCAGTATTGATTTCATGGTTCCTTTATGAATCCAGCATTGCTTAGAGCAGGGATTCCCAAATCCGGTCCTCGAGGCAGGTGTCCTGATATTCCGTGCTTCCCTGCAGCAACACACCTGATTCAAATAAAGGGATCATTAGCAGACTTGTGCAGAACTTGTCAACAAGCTGTGGAAATTGCTTTAGTTTCAGTCAGCTGTGTTTCACTCAGGGAACTTTGAATACTTGCAGGACATCGACCCTCGAGGACTGTATTTGAGGATCCCTGGCATAGAAAAAGGAACCATGAGAACAACCAGCCACAGACTGCAATGTTTAGACACCTAAAAGAATAAAATCTAACATTTCAATACTAAAGCTTATCTTCACTGATTGTCAGGCAACTTTGAGGTGAAATATTAAAAAAAAATCTCAAGTACATTTTCTGGGAAAAAGACCAGGACAATATCAACAGTAAAATCTTAATTTCTGACTTAAAGTTAACATTTAGTTTTGTTTCCTGACAATTTTACATTTTAAAATGTGTTCTCATGGGGTAAAAATCTCTTTCCTTACAGTGTCATGAAAGGGACAGGCTTTTCCCTCTTCTATAAAGATCTATTATATCAATCTAAATAGTCCCTAAAGTCCTTGCAGTTAGCAGCAGTTAGCGCCCACTAGCTTCACCAGGTTGGCAGATGCTAGCCCCTCAATGTCCCCACCAGCATCTTATTTTCATTAGTTGATCATAGGATATGGCAAACAGCTGTACACCCCCACCTTGCAAGTAGTTGTAAATAGTTTCTCATGTTTTTAGTGTCAAACTTGGTGCTGGCAATTAAAATTAGTATGGTTAATTTAGCTGAGGTGTTGTAAGCATGTCCAAACGTTCAGATTGTACAAGGATATTGAAATGTTAGTTCCAGAGGAGCTAGAAAGAAAATGTAGTTATTCTTAGCCAGAAGATGATGTGCTGTTTATTTTCTCAAGCTATTCCATAGCTAAGCTATCCAGTTTAAACTCTGACAACAAATAAGCATACAGCACTTCCTCCAAATGACTAGTTCTTTAAACAAAAATTTTAAATAAACCCAAATGTTTTAACATAAACAACTAATTTTATCTGGGTACTGATATGTGAACAAGAAATATAATCTCAGAACTAAGGACAAATGGACTCCAGTTAATAATCTTTCCAAAAAAAAAAAAACAAAACAAAAAAAAACCAATTTTCTCCTCTCACATTGCCCTCAAGACGAATGCAGTCATATGCAGAATTAAAACATAAAATATGTTTATAGGACTGAAAAAAATAGTCTTTTTTCCGATTATAGTTAATGATAACATTTCAAGCATTTTAATGGAAAAAAATATTGCGTTTTCAAATAAAGGTAGATTTTAAATTATATTATCTCAAACACCTTACATCATATTTAGGAATATTAGTGCATTGTTAAAGGACATCAGGACTTCAAAAGTGGTTGTTTTGTGACACTGGATCTGTTTGCATTGCTAAAACATTGCGTTTTTAAGTTACTTCACTGTCCAACCATTTTGTTTTTAACTGTTACATTTCCAGTCATCTCTGTATTTACTAAATTTAATGCAAAGAGATATTGGTCTTTTGCAGAAAACTATTAAAAGTACTTATAATAAAATAATTTCTGCCAGTGTGTCTTTGTGCATTGTTTTTCTTTACTGTTTTCCAGTCCAGGATGAATGGAGACAATGTAGGTTATCTGAACAGGTCAAAAAACAGTCTCTTGTCGGCCCAGAATGTATGTGTTACTTTCTATCAGCACCACAGGAAATATTCAAATGTTTGAATGAAAAGGGAAAAACAGCTGGTCTTGTCCTGTCCATAGTCCAAAAACCAACATCTTTATTATAGTCACTGGCTACTTTTAGGCCCACCAGATTGGAGTAACCATTTCGTCTTCAGAACTACTTTAATTCTTGGTGTCAATTGATTGAAGTCTAATAAGCATCCTTCAGAAATTTTACTCCAGTTTGACATGATGGTGTCACTTGTCTAAGGACGTTGGAAGGACGCTTGCCTTGCAGATGGTGTCACACAGTTTCAACAGATTGGCTGAGTGCTTATCTGAGAATCTCTCGTTCTCACACCCCCTAAAGCAACTCGAGATATTAGATTGAGATCTGGTGACTGTGGAGGCCATTGGAGAACAGTTTACTCGTCATGTTAAAACAAGACCTATGCCGTCAGAAGCGACAGCTCGGAGTATATTCCCGAACGCCCCCGATCCTCCAATTCCCAAATCCTGGAATAGACATAATACGATAATATAAAGACGCACATGTTCATTCCCAAAGATTGTTGCGCTTGTGAAGCCTGGAAACTGTGTTACTGGATTTTATTTTGTCACCATGGTGATGTGCAGTTGTGCAAAATTGAGTAGAAAAAGATAAAACTAGAAGTTGAGTTTCAGAAATCTTTAAAAAATCTACTGAAATTGGAGAATGACTTAACACCAATCACTTGCTGCACTTTCAGGCTATTTATTTAGTTGTTGCTTTCTGTCCATAGTTTTGTAATGGCCGTTTTTTCCTGTCAAGGACGAGGAGACTGGTTTCTTCAGATTGAGAAGAAAATAAATTTAATAAAGAATAAAATAAGTTGAACATACATTAAAAATTACCATGGAGTGAGACAATACACGAAAGACATACAGACAAGGTACAAGGTTATAACCCAGGGATCCCTCCAGAGATCTGTTGTCACACACAAGTCGGAAGTTATTCTGCCCAGTCACTTAGAAACACCTTCGTTTAAGGATTTTGGTTGTGTGTCAGTCTGGAGCCTGTTCTTATGATATGACAGATAAAATGGAGGCCTCGTCTAAGGACGCTGGAAGGAGGCTTGCCTTGCAGATGGTTTACTAAGATCAGAATGACATCAGTTTAGGAGCATTATGGTCAGACCTTTCAGCTAGAAATTAATAAAGAGCAATGCAATTAAGCTAATATATGAAGTTTCCAACAGTTTTTAGTGCAGCTCTGTATCATCTAGTTTTTCTGTGTTAGCCTCTCTGCTATATCCTGTCATCAGATAATCATGCTACTGTATGTTCCATGTTTCTCAGTGTCATCATTTACCAGCATTCTTTGCACCAATCAGCACTTCCAGTTCTTGATACTTTGATTTTATGGTTTCTTTCATCTGTTGCCAGATTTTTATTGCTGCTTACCAGCAGTGGGTTCAGTCTTCTTTAGCCTTGTGCTCAGACACTTTCAGTTCAGGATCTCCTGCTATAGAAACCTTTGGGTTTAGATTTCAATGTAATAAAGTTTCAGTTTGTCTTTTCCTGTACTTGTTTTTACCACATACTGAATATTTATGCAGCTTTAAATGTAACAACCCAACGTGTGTTTATATCTGGGTTGAGACCATAGACTGTATGGTTGAGACAAAACACAAGTGTTGAAACTTTAGCTTGTTAGCACCGTTTATTGCTGCAAAATAACCCTTGACCTTTAGTAAATTCATTCTTTGGCAGAACATTACTTCTTGTTGTACTTTGCTCTGCACACTGGGTGGCAGGAGGGAGCTATTTTCAATACAGGGATGTTTGGGGAAATTCAAAAGTGATCTGACACCATTTTACTGGTGCATTGCTTATTTTATTGTCTTTTGAAGCAATAAAAACTGGGAGCCAAACACACACACACACACACACACACACAGACGTTGGAGACTTCCAGTAATGTTTGTCTACTTTGTTTGTGTGAGATTAGAGCCCTGCTGTGGCATGCCCTGGCCTTGAAACACAGCAGTTAAGCAAAGACAACATAGCTGCGGCAGCAGCGGTGATTGTCAGATCAGTCCCCTTAAAGTCTTCCGCTGAGGAAAAATGCATCGCTGATGGTGTAAGAAAGGAATTTCTACTCAAGGTCATTGACACTGAATCTTCCTCATACTTTAGTTTTTATTCTCACCAAAAAATCGACCACACAATTGAGCAAAGCTGATATGAAACATCCTGTCCTCATGCACTGTTCAGATGATGCAGTTTGTGCAATTAGAAGGGTCCCTTGGGTGCGGGTGTGTGTGTAAGTGTGCGTGGGGATGCAGGACAGGGTAGCAGTGGAGCCGAGAGTCAGTGGTGTAGGTGAGGGGGTGGTGGGAGGACGGGACCGGCCTTTCCTCAGGAAAACATATCACCTTCCACCACAATAGAGAGCGTCAGGAAACCGCAGGCAGCCACATTGCTCTCTTGAGTCACCCAGTACTTTCAGACACACTCATCAGTCTCTTTCTCGGACACACACACATGCACACACTCCACAGGCTGGCAGCTCACACGGCCAGCACACTCCAGGATGACATTGTACTGACACGCAGCAAGGCACTGTTTCCAGGTAAGTCTTGTTTTTCTGCACAGAAAAGATTCTTGCAGTTTCACCTGGAAGCTGCTTTAGTGATTATTTATGATCACAGCAGCTGTTTATATCTCTGCGTATATTCAAATTTCTCTGATTTTATTGTCCTGTATGTATATCCTTCCATTTTAACAGTTGTTTGTGATATTTTGCGGTCCAGTCATTAGATTAGACATGTTCAGTCAGACATCACTGAAACAGTTATTTATCATTCTCTTCGACTGTGAGGTTTAATAACACATGATGGGATTTGGGAAGTTACCTTGTGTGTTTTTTTTGTAAGTTTAATGATGAAAACCTAGATTAAAGGTTTTTCTTTACTGTATTTTTCCAATAATCTAACCTTAAAGAGGACTGTTTATCTTTCAAATACTTTACTATTGTAATGACAAAAAGAAAGCAACGCATTCATGAGACAAAACATTGAAATCATATAAAGGTTTTATGATTTCAAAATTGTGAAGAGATGCACCATTTGTTTTCAAATCGATTTAAATTTTGTCTTTTAATAAAATATTTAACAGAATTAGAATAGAACTTGTATAACTTTTACCTTTATCAGTTTGTTTGAACATTACAGACATGTTTTATTTCAAAATTATCATTATTGTGGCTTTGTACAATCATTAATACTGATAATTAAATTAAATTTGTATTTATGTTGCAATTTAATTAGTAAAATGGTAAGAAATGAATCAGCTGGTATGAGTAGAGGATTGTATGGTTATCTATGTTTGCATGTAGAACATTAACATTGCAGCTGCTGAAATGCTTACATTTAGTATCAAAGAGATGATCATTCGTAATTGTGCAGTCAGTGTAATTCAGTACACGTTAATATGTACAATTCATAGTTTTACATGCAATGTTGTAACATTTAGTTTCTATCTAAATAAATGTGTTAAAGTTATGGAATATCTCGCATCAAACAGGAGAAAAATGGGCTTTAAACATTTTGGAGGTTGGAAAAAAAGCTTTTTAAAAAAGTGAATTACTTAAAGCTTTTCTATTTTCCTGTTCATATAAAATCCATCTTTTCATCAAATCAGGGACAAAATGTACAAACCCCAGTCACTGTGAAGGGACTTGTGCTGGAAAACTATTTGTAGGGGTAAATTTTCTGCAGAAAAATCAAAATGGCGCACATAAAACCCTCTTCAGAGTGTGCGTGTGTGTGTGTGTGGGGGGGGGGGGGGGGAGAGGATTGATCAAGGAGAGACCGACAAATTCAGAGTCTTTACTTCAAGGTCTTTGGAAATGGAGATCATAAAAGAAATGATCTGAATCAAGTTCCTCCTGATGCTTTGCAGCAGCGTGTGAACCCACTGGTGTATGGAGTCAGAGGACTTGCATTGTTTGTGTGATTAGACAACACGTAAATAACTGCAGGCTGATGTGGTGCCAAATCAGACGTTGTCTAACGACAACATAAGAGTACGTTTTGGGATCACCTGATTAGGTAAGCTCCTGGTCTGACTGTCTGCTGGAGCTTTTCTATGTGGCGTTTGCATGTTTGCATGCCTGCATGAATTTCCTGCGGGTGCTCCGGTTTCCTCCCACAGCCCAAATACATGCATGCTAAATTAATTGGTGTTACCGGGAGAATGCACTCTATTGTCTGTCCCTGTGATCAGGCTGTTGTCCCGGCAAAACAGAAACTACATAACTATTTACTCATGCAGAAGAACAAACATTCACGCATTTGTATGTTCATTTTGTACCACTAAGACTTGGCACCAGGTGATCCAAGAGAAGGATATTATGTTTATACAACACTTGAAAAAATTAATTAGGTTCAGTCAAAACCAAAGTTTTATCATGTATTTTAATGTTATTCTGACACAAATCAACAATCAAACGTTTTAGAAACAGACTGACAGCCAGACAGATGGTCCTAAAAAAACCTCTTCATGCAAACACTTCCCAATCTAATCATCCTCGGGCTGCTGTACGAGCTTTAAAGTTTCATATTTCTGCATCTTTTTCTATCTTTTTGTTAAGACAGTAAAGCATAAAAGTACATTAATACTGTAACTGAGACAGAGTGGAACCATAGAACGAGTTAATGTGTAAAACACTCTTCCAGGCCTTTCACCATACCTCTCACCTTTCAATTGGGGATGAAGGAAATGCATCATTTTGTGCTTCAACTGAGGCTACTGGGGGGTGTATCTATGAATCAGATGACTATTAGTACTTGATCCCTTAAAGAAAATAAAAAAAACACTTTAGCTTAAGAAGTTAGAGTCCAGCGGCCAAGAAGATGATTAGGATTTACTTCAACTATGTTTTATTGTTATACTGAGTTGCTGTACTAGCTCTGCTAAGTTGTCCAGGTTGTACCCCCCCCCCTTCCCTCAGCCAGGGTCAGTTATAATAGGCCCAACCCCCTGCATTTGTATAGAGGGGAAAGTGTGTGTAAAGAAATCACTCTTAATTTTTATTCATCAGTTTGATATTTATGAGCATAAACTAGAACAGCCTCTGTGTATTTAATTAAACAATTATTTTTATATTTTGCTTCCACTTTTCAGTAAAATATCAATGTGAAACTTCAGAAAACTCTCAAAGTTTAATTATTTTCTTTCTTTCAACTCGACATAGAATATAATTAAATTTAGCCAACATGAATCCTTTTTCTTCTCTTCACAGTATTTTTAAAAGATAAAAAGTTATGTGATTGAAAATCAATGTTTTGCTTGCATATTTCCTATTTTCTCAGTGACTTGCATCTTACAACCTACATAATGTCGGAAGTTTGGATTTCTTTTAGTAGGTTTCACTGTTAAAACATAATTTCGTTAAGAGTCAAAAAGTTCATCAAGTTGCTTCCATTACTGGACTTTGCTGTGTTGCATTATTGTTGTTTGGCTGAACATTTTACAGCATCTTAAGCACTCTTTCTGTTTTTGCAGTTTATTAAGTGTTGCTCGCAATCATGCCCATTCTAAAAAAGCTCCCAGGAAGATCCAAGAGCTGCCATGAGTTCCCGAGGGCGAACGGAGAACTGATCCTCCCTCGGCTGGACCTGGACCTGAGGGACCTGAATGATCTCAATGATCTGAAAGAGCTGAACGACCTAAAGCATCTTAACAAAAACCTAAATCCTTTTGAGGATGTTGACCTGGACGACGATGAGAGGAACGGGGGTGACGTGGGCCTCATCATGGGGGAGGTCAGAGGTAACATCCAGCTGAGATCCTCCCGCGATGGAGAGGAGGAGGAAAATGAGGTGAACGCAGAGAGGCACGGAGCGGGGAACCCTAAAGGGAAGCCGCTCAGGGGGACTCTGGAGCGCATCTGTGGAGTGTCCCCACTGAAAACACTTGGAAAACTTGGGAAAGGACTCCGTATATCAGGACGAAACGTGTGGGGGAACAACTCCCCCCACTACAACTCAGGAGACTCAAATACACTCCCATCTGAGAAAGAGAAAAGAAAAGGACTGCGAAGAGGCTCCGAGGGGATAATGACCCTGCTTCGGTGAGGAGGGATGGGGGGGGGGTGTTATGATATTAGATGATGTGTGCTGAAAAAATATGATTATACATATAAATTCTGAGACACAAGGAGATCTTTTACCTTTTACGTGGGGTTTTTAAGACCCCAGTCTCCAGAATCCCACTGGAGAAGGTGAAAAACATCTTGTATCTCGTTTCCTTACCGGTCAGCAATACACCACCATAAAGTTTTGCTGCTGGCTTATATAATATGTCAACTAGTTGATCTACGTAACCCCTTTTGTTTCTCAATTACATATTGTGTACCTTCTGTGCTGAGTGAATGGGACTATTTTTAACTGAGGTGGCCATTCTCCGCAGCACCACAGTTTAACAGATGTGTGAACATGTGGCGTTCCAGCCACGGCTGCTTGCAGCTTCAGTACAGTTCATTAAGTCTCGCTGCTCTGAGGCAAAGCGTTGAAAGAAAGTGTCATTAACGCTTTGTTTCTGCTGTGGATGCTGTCCAGATTCACAGGTCGGCGTAAGGAAGAGCGCAGAGAAAGCCTGCCCTGCGGAGATCTGAGCGCTGTGAATGAGGCGGAGGGATCCAGGCGATCATCCTTCCTCAGGATAGTCAGTCTGGGCAAGCTGAAGAGAGAGTCCATGTCCGATAAGGCATCCCAAGAGGCTGAAGAGGAAGCGGAGGAGGAGGAGCCAATGGTGAAAACCAGAGAGCCTCTTTCAGGTAATTACCAAGAAAAAAAGCAGCTATATTTGCTGTAAATTAAATTCCCTAGAGAACGATTGCTGAAATTTCCATTACTTTCGAGAATGATTTGGACATCGTTAGTCAGAGAGGTCCCCAGATCCCTGTGTCACTACAGGTCACTCATCAGTGGGCTCCGAAATGAGGAAATGACTGCACTTCCTTCTACCACAGGTTTCACTAAAAGGTCAACCAGGCTACTGTTGGCTTTCTCCACAGGGAGCATTGCAGGGGACACGGGGATGTACAGAATGAGCAAGAAATAGCTCAACTTGTTGATCAGGAACAGATGCTGCTACTATGTGAACTCAACCCAAAAGCATCTCTTTTATGGTGAATGTAAACAAAGCTTTCTTTTTCTATTTTTACCCAACAGTTCTGGAGATCCTGCAGCTGGTGAACCACCGAGACCTTCTTCTGGCTGACACACACATACAGGAGCTGGAGCGAGAGTGTGAGCTGCTCGCCCTGATGCCAGCTGCAACTCCTACCACTCTAACTCCCACCCTCAGTCCCAGCACCCCGCCGGGTTTTATGCCTTTATCATCCTCATCTCTGGATGAGGCCCTTAGCTCCAATGCTACCCTGGACTCAAGCAGGAGGAAGGCTAAGGACGTGGAGCTGCTGTATGAAGCCCTGCAGAAGGAGATGTGGGATGTAGTGCGAGAGTCCCTCCGCCAGCCCAGCGCTGGGCCCAACCTGGGTCTGGTGGTGCTGGTAATCCAGCAGGAAGAGCATGCTGATGCAGCCTGGGCTCTCAGAGAGGAGACCAAGGCAGAGCGAGAGAACCCCCACGTCCAGCCCAGCCAGCGTCCCCGGCGGCTGAAGATAAAGTGGAAGCAGGCGGTGGCAGAGGCCGCGGACTGGAGCCTGCCTCATCAGGTGGACACCCAGGCAGGCCAGCTGGCCACATACCTCGAGCGGCTGAGGAGTCGGATGGTGGATGACCTGGATGCAGCCAGGAGGAACGCTGTATCCATTTATCCAGAGGAATTTGCTGCTTTCCAGGTGTATTTGGAAAGTTACCACCGAGCTGTGCGCAAACGTCTTCGGACCATCACAAGCGGGCCGCTGCAGATCACAGATGTCTACTCACTGCTGGACTGGTTCTACAACATCTACAACAGGTTGGTAATGCTGGAAAAAAAACTTACTGGAATCTCATACATAATGATAATATACTAACTTTTCCCTAATGTATATTTATTCATCCACAAGGGATGTCCTGGGAGTCATCGGCAGCAGCACATCGATTAATTACTCTTCACTGGATCCAATTCTGTCCCAAGAAACGGTGGACAGGCTGGAACAAGACTGCATCAGTATAGTCAGGGTGAGAGAAGGAGTTCTTTATGTATGTCTGGTCCTACTTCAACCTGGATAGTAGACGTATAAACATCTCAAACTCTCTTTTTTTTAAGGACAAAGTGACAACAGAGCTGATCCAAGTTCTGGATGAGGAGGAGAGGCGATGGGCTCAGACGCTGCACATAGAGGAGTATCACTCACAACTTGCACGCTCAGTGATCCAGGTACAATGTCACAACCTCCTGGAAACTGAAATGAATTCATATATTTTTGAGTAACAAAGCTTCATTATTATCAATATATTTAGAGGCTGAAGGTGGATTTGGACAGATCCACATCTGTGAGCCAGTTTCTGGGTGCCAGAGTGGCTCGCTGTTGTCTCATTGGACTTGCGGACTTTCTCTACAAGTGAGTGCAAAGAAACAGTTTGCAAAGTAGCAAAGCGTCATAATACTAAAGGAACATGAGCCTCAAATCTGGAACAAAAGTTTAAAAATAACTCTTTAATGACTTTATATGTATATGCAGAACCATAAAACCTCATTTTCAATCTCCTTATTAAATTGTTTTTAGGCAGCTTAAACCATAAACTATGGAGAATCGATCTTGTTGAAATCAAGTGAGCAGCATCCATTTGAGACATTTAAACAGAATTAAATTTAAATGAATTGAATATTACTTATATTAATGATGAATATAAATTAATACTAAATGGTAAATAAAGTTTTCACTAAAAACAGAAGAAAACTTGATTAAAAAGTTATCAGATCATAAAGATTTCCAGAAGCAAGACATGCTATTTTGTTTTATTTTATTTTATTTTATTTTATTTTATTTTATTTTATTTTATTTTATTTTATTTTATTTTATTTTAT
>JBAMHX010000017.1:260499-275071 GCA_037177515.1 Pseudomugil tenellus
TTATTTTATTTTATTTTATTTTATTTTATTTTATTTTATTTTATTTTATTTTATTTTATTTTATTTTATTTTATTTAGTGAGTTAGTTTAGTATTTTTGTTAGTTTTATTGTAATAGTTTTATTTTACCTAATCTTTAGTGTTTCCTCCCTGATAGCAGTTCCTCACTTTAGTTCCTCACTTGCAGTCGGCTCAATTAAAAAATCATTTTGTCATAAACCAGATCGGTTTCCCTATACCTCAGAACCATAGATGGACTGTTGTCATCTGAATTAAATATGGAGATTATATTGTGTTAATCTGGATTATATAGGCTCTTGAATGAAATGGGTTTGATGTTTTTACTGACACTGCTGGGAAATCTGATATTTACATTCAGGAGTGCTTACTAAGCAACCCTTTTGTGCTTTTCCTCCAGGAAGTACCACATTAGCAAAGCATCATTTACAGAAACATGATCATTTTTTCACATGACATTCTGTTCCTGAGTGATGACTCAGTTAATCCAGAAACCAAAATAAACCAAACAAACAGACCAAAACAATTAGCAAACAAAAGGAAAACAATAAAAATGGGCTAAATATTTCAACAATGTTTTTATTCATCTATTTTCGACATGTTATTAGATTCACTCAGACATGTTTTGAACAATTGGGAAATTTTTCAGCTCTGTTTACCATTTCTATCATTGCAAAGATTTCATGTGTGTGTGTGTGTGTGATTTTCAGCTTCCAGAGGAAGGTGGAAATGTTTCATGACACTCAGGCAGAGTTTGGAGACAGAGGTGACGGATACGTTTCCAGGACCATAGCTCTGGTCAACTGCTGCCCTCCTCTCAGGTAGAAAAGCAGAAATATTAACATTGAAGCGTAATGTGAACGTAGATAAACGGATGGTAATCTAGTTTCCTCTTGATGTGTCTTCTGTGACCTGTAGGTCTTTTGTGGAGCGTTGCAGGCAGTGCGACCCACAAGGCAGCGAGGAGTCAGCGCAGCGAGCCAACTCCTCCCTGGACAGGCTCATCAACCAGTCAGTGAGGGTGCTGACTGACAAACTGTTCGAGCACATTAGGGTCAGTAAAACTATTTGATAAAGTCCATAAAGCTCCTTTTATACTTTGTTTTTTTAAATATATTTTTTGCCTTAATTCCCTGAAATCAATTCACCAAAACAATAAAAACACAATGAAAAAACATTTATGTGGGAAAAACAGACCTGCTATTTATTTGTTAAAAATAGTGTAGAGCAAACTAAAAACATTACATATATTTAATATGAAGCTTTACAGGTCATGCTTTCGGCTTTCTCAGTAAGGAAAGCGTAGCACTGATGGAGATTGTCACCTTTAAACTGTAAACTAAACACCACAAATGAAAGCTTAGTGGTTCAAAAAGGAAATAGAGCAGAAAAATATAGAAATACTGCAGATAATATATACAGATTATTATCTAAATGCATAAAGGAAGAGCCGTTAATGCAGAGGAAAAGATCATTTCATCTGTGAGATGAATCAACTGGAATAAAACCTTCCATAATTAAAATCACAGGATTTCAGAATTCATTGCAGAAACTAATGAACACACTTTTCTCCCTTTTTTTTTTTGTTTTGTTCGCAGCCGTTCTTTGACAAACTGATAAAGCGAAAATGGCTGAACAACACAGAGGCCTTTGAGGCCATCGAGGCGAGCATAAAGCAGCATTTCAAAAAGTTTAAAAGGATGGATATTCCTCCTTATCAGGTAAAGTATCGTTTACTCTGATTGAGGTGTGCGATGAATGTGTTTGATATCTCACAGCTGAAGCTGACACGAGGCTGTTTGCTCTCATGACTGGCAGACACTAGTGGGTGAGGTGCACAGGCGGGTCCTGGTGGAGTACGTCCGAGCCATCATGCGAGGGCGGGTCATTTGCACATCTTCCAAGATGAGGAAGAGGATGGCTTTCCGTCTGCAAGATGAAGCCAAGCAGCTGAAAGGACTTTTTAAGGATCTGGTGAGTCTGGTTATTAATATCTCTGATTGAGACCCACATCCTTCAGTTCAGCAAAGGATCTGATGAAAATAAGGTCCAAAAGCATCCAAGACATGCAAACTGCTGATTCTTAAAAACACAAAGCGACTGCTGGCGAGGGAAATGCAGAGTCTGGTGACTGTGAATGGAGTCTGACCTTTGAACTTCCTAGGTCAGGAATAACTCAGACAGTGTTGATACAGGAGTGAGCCGTGAAAAATGGCGGCCATCAGTGAGATGGAGATGGATGAACCGCGCTTACGTTAGCAGTTGCCAAAAAGGGGAAGAGAGTGTATAACAACTAGGACTGGCGGCTTGGCATTTGCCCTCTTTCTGCATGCGAGTTCAAACAAGTGTCCGTCACCTCGGCTGACAACAGGAAGCTGCTGTGTTTGGAAGGAACTTCCTGTTCCTGTCAGCTGGGCGACTTTGATGTGGCTCTGATGGCCTTGATGGCCTTTCTTGCCAAGGAGCGGGATGGAGTTTCTTTGGGAATTAATGGAACTGGGGGGATGAGTATTTAATGGCTGACTAAAAAAGATCTTGTTATTTTTAGTGAATGCCAGGGCAATGACTTCTGCTGTCTTTTCCTGAGTGTTTCAGGAGAAAAACAAAAACTGGGAAAGCAGAGGTGGCGTACCAGCAAATCAGACTGGCTTTTTTTTTTGGCTCAGTTTTTGGCTCAGTTTGGCTTTAATTAGCTTTTTCCTCTGAATATGTGCTCTTTGACCGCTCGTCACACCTTATCTGAAAAAATATCCATAATCACAAAGGAGAGGACACATACATCATCAGCATGTTTAAGATAATAAGAATCTGACATGTGGTGACAATTCTCTGCTTCAGGAATCAAACTCCTCCTGGTTGGACAGCGTCATCTGCCACCTTGCTGACGTCATTCTCCTGGAAGATACTCCGTCCATCCAGATGGAGGTGGCTGTCCTGGTGAAAGAGTTCCCAGACATAAGGTGAGGCATTTTTTGCAAATTAATAACAGTGAAATTGTAATTATATCCACCGGAAAGTAACTATAAAACAGATTCTCTCTGCACAAGTCCCTCAAAGATGCTTCATTTTTATGCTTATTGCTACACATTTACTGTGTTATTCTTGGCTCAGAACCAGCAAGAAAAAATTAAGACTATGTATGTTTTTTATACTCACAATGGATCAAAACAAGGAAAAGGAGCACGGAAACATATCTGCATTAACTTAGCTATTTTTGGAGGTGCAGTGAGACTCTGTTTTGGGAATGGATGAGGCAGGGAGGCCTCATGGGGAATGGGGGGGCGGGGGTCTTGTTTGTGCTCAGATTAAGACTCAGGTGACAGTTGGCAGCTATAAACGCATGTGACGCATAATCCTCCAAGGGGTAGACAGGAAGCTGCTGCCGAGTACTTCCTGTTCCTGCCACCCTGCAGGAGACAGACTGGTGCCATAGTTGGAATTAAAAATGGGGAGGTGTAGAGGAGAAGAAGAGAGAAAACGTAGCACTGTACACTGGGACACATGCTAACTCACTGCTAAACTCCCCTCCTTTTGTTTACTGTTTGGTATCTCCGGCCTGCAGTTCAGAGGATCAAAGCACGCCGGCTTTGCTTTAGCTTTATGGATGCAGCATCCATTCCTGCCTGTGTGACTGTACGAACACACGTCCATCCTTCCAACCAGAATCTTTTCTAATTATTCAGTCATTTGCCTCTGTCAGGTAAATAATTCCAGGTGTTTTATAGAGAGCCATTGGTTAATCGCTTACCCTGATTGTATCACCTCAACAATCTGGGGAAGAAATTAATTTTCTTATGAGAAGAAAGAATTTATATCAGTTTGAAGAAAGATTTTTATTCAAATGATATATGATTTAAATGCTTACGAGTTGATTTATCAAAGGCACAAGTTACACTTAACTTTATTTATATTTTGACATACAAATGTAACACTAAGCACTTTACAGAAAACGCAAGAAAGATAACAGAGACCATTTATAAAAAAAAAAATTAGAAAGTTCATTCATAGCCAGCATGAATAACAAAAAATTAAAAAGACAATTCAAATTAATATAAATTTGAATCAAGACAAATAAGTGCGATATAAGCTTTTATATCAAACTACAGGCTGGCTTCACAGGAATAAAAGTTCTGGATTAACTGAATCATTCAACTGCCATTATATTACTACACCTGCTCTACATGTAATCAATATAACTGATAAATAAAAACAAATGAGTTTTTCAGCATCCATTTGAGTTCAAATGTTTCAGAGACATTTTAAAGATGGAAAAGCACTGCTTGATCAAAAATCCCTGCACACTTTCAGAGTAGTACAGCGAGCAAAAACTGTTTGGGGAGTAATATCACGTGACTTGTGCAAACATACGAGAAGATTTAGCAGAAATCTACTCCAACAATGAACAGAAATGACACATCCATGTAAAAGTAAACAATCCTAGAAGCTAAATTATAAACACAGGGAAAGATTTTATTTAAATGTGATGGTTTTACTTCAACACAAGTTGTCCTGATTAGTTTCCGAGAACTCAATAAATTACGGGCAACACCTTATTGTCACATGTAATAGACTTCTAGAGAAGTTCAGTCACAGATTTTATGACTCAGAGAGTCTCATGGTGGACATTGGTGACCCAAGTCAAACCCAGAATCCGTTAAAACCATTAACTGTCTTTCCTCCTTTTATCTTTCCACTCCCACAGGAAAAAGCACATCTCCACCCTGCTGAATGTGCGAGGGATGATGCGGCAGGCGGAGCGCCAGGAGATCCTCAACGTTGTCAAAGACTTTGAATGCAGCAGCGCCCTCATTTGCCAGGACCACGCCCTCTTCTCTGACATCCCCATCACCTCGGAGGTGCACTGCATCAGCCTGGGCTTCCTGCGCCTCGCCATGACCATCTCCAACTGGTTCGCAGAGCACCGGCCAGGGCGAAACCACAGGGCAAATGGCAAAAACACAACACAGCAGCCTGTCGAGAACATGGAAGAAACAAACAAACTTCACAGAGAAGATTAGATCATTCTGTTAGCGGTGAAGATACTCATGGGATGTACATGCACCTTGATGAAAAAGTGATTACACTGATACTAAATGTCATTGCCAGCCACTTAAAAAAAAACTTGACCTCAGGTACTGCTTGTACTTTATGTTCTCACTGACATTTTTCCATCTCTCTCGATGCTTTTCTTCTTTAAAGCTAATTATGATTTTTATATTTCTGGTATTGATTTATACATATAAAGAAGTATTCAAATGGTATAAAGCATCATATTCCTTCAAAGTGTTGCAGAAACAACTGTTAGAAGATTCAATGCAATGTTTGTTTCCCCCTGTGTATCCCTCATTCTGTGCGTAGCGCAAATTTGTAGTTATTGTCAGAAGTTACAGATATTTTTAGAGTCGTGTCCACATTTCAACAGTATCTATAAAATAAGTTCACTCTAATTCACTCTGCAGCGTGATGTTAAGCTAGAGAATGGTAAAGAATAGAGATGGGCTGGCCCCCACAGAGTCCCGGTCTCAACATTAGGGAGTTTGTTAGAGATTTTATGGAGAGAAAGAAGAGAGAGTCTGGATTTAAGGAACGCTACGACTAATACGTTTGGAATGGCAGTAACTTGTGTGCAAGTGTACTGAGCAGACCTGGGGTTGTTTCACAGACTGAGAAATAAAAAGTATTACTTCATCACTTGCTTTATTTTTGAAGCCATCATCAGTTTGCTTTGGTGCCTAAAAGGAGGAAAGTGAAAATGAGTTGAACTCTCACTGTGAATGAAATGGATCCATTGTTGGAATCATAATAAAGGCCCATTGACTGGGTAGACCAAACAGATTCAGATGTTCTGTTATTTTGGGGTTAAATGCACATAATGAATATATTTTCATACAATCCCATTGGATATGGCATTGTACCACAACCCTGCCAGCTTTTATATTTAGTTACTGACTATATTGAACAATGCATACCACTAGTGCATGATTCAGACATGCTGACGCACAAGCAGACGTTACATATACACTTACAGCTACATTTAGCTATTGTTGCTTATCTTAAGGACGTGCCGGTTATGTTAAGTAAACAGATCTGAAAGTACGGGTGCTCCCAGCTTAACTTCTATCCCAGCAATGCACAATAAGCAGGGTCATAGACCCCGAGGCCAACAACGGGATGGTGTTCATTAAACAAAGGTATCCTGTTGTCCAGTGAGGTGCCAACGGATGCTTTTATTGGAGCCAAGTTTACGTTATGCACAGGAGGAAACTTCCCCGGTGCTGCAGCCGCTGAGCTTTTTCATGTCTGCTTGTGGGGCTTTTCAAAACAGCGTCAACCAGCCTCTCTGAGGGTCATGCTGCACACTGACCTCTCCAAGATAAGGGTCTACATCTACATTTAAATTACTTGCTGGCTGCTTTAGATTCTTCTAATAAGAAATATGGTTTATTGTAACGTTGTACATCTTGTTGGTAAGAAGTACCTCATCTGATTTTAATAACCCAAGAATTTTTAGTTTTAAGGTTTTTCTCATGGTTTTCTGTCATGTGTCTCTGGACGATTTGCTTTTTTTTATCAAATCCATTTATTTGCTTAAAAATGATTTGCTATACAATCAAAAGTTATCCTTCCTGCCATGTTTACATACTTACACTAACAAATAGAAGGTTTTATTGAAGCAGATTTTGCAGAGTCTGTGATGACTGGGTGGAGGGAGACGCACCTCTGAATGAGGATGTTTTCGATGGGATCAATCAGTGTCGAAATGTCTTCCTCAATAGTTTTCTGCTGTTATCAGGACCACATCTCAGGTCACTCTGACCCCCGATTGCACTTGTTTTTATTTTTAATATGTTCCAAGAATTTGTAGAACAGAACAGGAAGAACAATAAGTAAAGTTGGCATCAGGGGGATGTTGAGTTTAGCGGTTTGGCTTCTGAGTTATGTGTATATCTCAGAAAATTATCAGACATCCTTTCATATGGCAGCCTGTTGGCGGATGCTGGCCGGCAGCTTTCCAAATATCCCAAGCAGGGACTTACCATCCTCCACTAAGAAGGACAGGTTGGAATGAGGGCCGAGCTCTTGGAGGTTTCCCTCGATCAAGCCACTAAAGGTGGAACGGCGCGCAGTATCACAATACAATCCCTGGGAAGCACTCCCCTGCTTCCTCTCATTAACGCTGCTCTGCAATGGAAAATCCATCAGGCTGTATTCGCTGTTTGTTTTCGGAAGCAAGCCGTGCCCTGTCTTTGTTCACACTGTCATGCACTTTTCATGCTTCCACTCTTTTCTGTTTGTTTTTGTGCAGTGCTCTGTATATTATTAAGTACTGAAAAGGTTGTACTATGGCTGAGAAGTGCACTTGTTTCAGGTCAGTTCTGAGCACGAGGGCATGTTTAGTCTAGACCAGCGAGACTTAAACAGCGTTTACAAATCATTCTACTTTTGAATGAATGAAAAGAAAGACCTGAACTGAATATAAAAAATAACATTTGATAAAAAATGTAAAAAATAAATGACTAAATAAGTTTAGATGTCTCACCAGTTACTGTAGCTAATAGACAAATGAGCGAAAGAGATAAAAAAATAAAAAAAACAGGTCTCTTTAACTAATAACAATAATGTTCTAAATGTCATCCCAATGCAAAAGAGCAGCACAAAAGTAAAGAATTTTATAGCTTAACGTGTATTAAATGTATGGTGCACAGGGTGTACTATAGTGGTAAGCACTGTGGCCTTACAACGGAGGTTTTGGCCTCAGCTGGGGGGTCGTAGAGTTTCTGTGTGAAGTTTATGTTTTCTCCCGGTGTTTGCAGATTTTCCAGCTTCCTTCCACTGTCCAAACACATGTATGTGGTTAATTGGTCATTTTGAATTCTCCTTATGAGTGAACGCGATTGAGAGTGGTTGTTTGTCTCTCGATAAGCTCCAGATTCCCCACAAGCCATAATGGGATTAAGCAGTGTAGAAAAAGAATGATGAATATAAAGAACAGATCACAATCCCAGAGAAGAAAAAACTCTGATCTATACCTTTTTAATATTAAAATCCCAACAACATATAAACTAGAAACCGGTAAGGGTATCAGTATTTAGTATAAAAGCATCCTCCAAAAGTTTAGGATGAGTTGTGACTTGTTACTTTGCGCCAAATTAGATATATCGTCTGCAAATTGAAAAAAGAAAGGAAAAGACAAAAACAGGGACATTCAGAAGGACAAGAAGTTGGCTCAGCACCTGTAATATCACTTCTCATTGCAACAAAAGTGGTCTTTTACAAACCATGTTGTTAGCAGAGAGAAAAAGCTGGATTTACCCAAATGTCAAACGGCTGCATTGTTTCAACAAAGAAAGAGAAAAAACACAAAAATAAATAGATTAATTGAAAAAGAGCATCAGATCAATGCTGGCTATCAGTGCCAGCACATGACCTGTATTGCACACAATATTTTGATAAACTCCTCCCACTTCAGGAATCTAAGTGTCCAGAAGTCTCGTTAAAACCGGTGTGAGCTGGTGTCAAATCCAGACCCGGAACCAGAACGAGAATGGGGTTTGTCTGAGTACTTTAACCTGGATTTAAAAGCGTTTAAATTCATGGAAAATGCAATCGTCAGTGGGTGTTTGTTCCACTTGTTTGGAACCTAACAGCTAAATGATGCTTCTCCATGTTTAGCTGGTCTCAAACAGCTAACCTGAGTCCCACGATATACAAGCTCTACCAGGTTGTGAGATTGTGAGTCTAAGCTGTTCTGTGATCTGGTTTTAGGGTTTGAGGGTTCAGTTCCACTTCATGTTCTGTTCATTAGTTCACCTGTGCCTCGTTTAGTTCTGTGCATTTAAGTCCCTGGGTTTGTTAGTTTAGTTGCTGGTTCATTGTGTTGTCTGTGTTTGTCCCGTTTGCGGCCATTGGGGGTAAGTCATCATATGTTAATAAATTCTGTTTTTCCTGCATCTCTGCTGCCTCCTCGCCTGCGTTCGGGTCCACGCCTTCCCTGCCTCCTAACATCTGGCTGTCATTCAGACCATTTACTGGAACATTTACTGACATTAGTTTCATAATAAAACAAACAATGCGCCGAGCCATCATGTGCTGCACCAATAAATGAGATAGCTTGGCTATTTTTTTCTTCCATCATGGGCTCTGCTCACCTTCGCAACTGCAACAGAACACTCAATGAAAAAGACTTTGACAAGTAAAGTGACAACTCAGTGTTCATTCAGGCTGCGGTCAGCTATACTGCAGTTACTTAGGGACAGAATCATAATGGTAACTATTTCCAGCAAAGGCAAAATATTAGTGTGTGTTTTTGCTTGTGTCCATTGCAAAAAAGGCTATAAAGATACTATTCCCATATGTTCATGAAGCAGCAGTAACGAGGAGCTATGCTGCTTAGTTCGGAAGAAAAACAAGAAGCAGAAACATCTAGTTATCCCAGCAGTGTCTATAACTTCCTTCCAACCATTTTCAATAAGATTTTCATCCTGTTCAGGGACTTAAGCAGGAGCCTGTCCCAACTCATGGGGTAAAGATATCTACAGATTTGTACTGTCAAAGCAACATCTACTCTTTATATATAGACAATTAAGTGTAAAAAATTGTTAAAATGTATGTTTTCTTTTTAATTGTTTTATTGTTTTGTTTATTTTTATTGTTCTTTCACTTAAATGTTTAAAATAAAGGAAAAGACCAATTAAAGAAGCATGTTAAAACGTAAAATTTTGCTGATAAAGATTACATTTTAGTAAACATCTCAGCCATCTGTAAAATTGATTTACTGGTTTAATGAAAACCTACCTGTTTTTTTTCTTTTAAAGTTCTTGTATAACATTTATTCTGAGGAGGACAGCTTGAAGGAGCACAGTAGTTATGTCTTATATAAGAGGAGGGCCAGAAGTATCTTTTACTTCCCCGCTTTTGTTCTTAAAGAATTTAAATGCCAAAGTTTGCATAAATCATAAAGACGTCAAATAAAAATATACTGTTCTTCATAAATTCAAGAAGGAAGAAGTTTTTAGAGAACACATCCCGATATATGAAAAAAGGGCTTTGAAAACTTACACAGTTGCTCTAAAAATGCAAGACGTTGTCTCATTCATGTCAAAAGAATTCATAAGGAAAATTACATCATATTCACGTGTCTCCTATATGTAACAAACTTAACTTTAGTGGGTACTCAGGTCCACAATCTTGTATTCTGTCCCAACATTCAGTGTTTGTAAAGAAACATATATTGCATTACTCTTCAGCTCAATAAAATAATGAAAAAAAATTACACACACTGTAGTTTTAAGGTGTTGCTGGAAGAAGTGAATGGATAAGACAAACTTGGGATAGAAAACACTGTGTCACTTAGCAAATCGGTATTAACCAGTATAAACCAGTCTGCCCCCCAATGTACCACGTAACTTGTACTAATAATAAATAATGCGGTTAAAAGTGAGTCATTGTGAGTGGTTGGGTGGGGTGTTGAGTGCTTTTTTATTGGTTTGCCCCCCAGAAGTTAAACCGTCTGATTTACAAGAAGTCAGTGAACGCACCGCACCTATGCTAACTAGTCAATGATGCTAACGCACGCACAAACACACAATCGGTTAAAGTAGCTCATCAGCTGCAATATTTCACTTTACTGTTAAAGAAAACACAAGTGGTAGCACATTCCTGAAGGTTGTGCAGTAGATAAAAGGGGGGAATTCATATTTTTTGACCCTTAACTGCCTTCCAACTATCTGCTTAGTGAAACAACATGGATCACTTGAGGAAATCTTCAGAAATTATTGGAAAAAGAGTCCTCAAAAGACGCTGTCCCTGGTCCAACTACAGATTTTAGAAATTTAAGTAATGTATCCTTCAATTATTTGTCTATTATCGAGTTGTTTTGCTGCTTATGCTAATGTTAGCTGTTCAGGTAGGTAACACTCTCACTGGTAGTAGGTGACCATTTTAAGAGTCATGTGTGGGAATGTGTTGCTTGTTTAAAGTTATCTGATAGGTAGGATCGATATTTGTTAAAACTGCTCCCATTAGCCTCTTCCCAGAAAGCGAGTTATGTTGAAACTCTGCAGTATTTTAGTTAGAGGAACCCGGCTTTTTAGTCTACAGTGAGGTAAGTTAACTCTAGTCTGTTGTCATGGTAACTGGCTCCATAAAGTTAACAACCTGCCAGGCAGGTGAACCTGTTTCCTACCTGAAGCAGCTGTCACACATGGATTGTAAGTACCAATGCAATTCTAGAGAGTTTACAGCTTAATGAAATCATAATCAGAGAGAATTTATTTTAGAACTTGAACAGAAATGTTCTCATCTCCTGAACAAACCTTGTTTATCCGTCGTTATATACGACCTCACAGCAAGATTTGTTCTTTCATCATGCTATTTCTTTAAAAAATTTATTTTTAAATGAATACAAGGCATTTTATAAAGGCAAGAGTATCATTTTGCAGTAACGGTCTGACATAATTCTGTACATGTGATGGGTTGGGATCTACTGGATCTCAGCAAACGGTGTCAACTCGCTATCCTCTTCCAGTAGTATCTGTCTACCTAACTACTTACCTTTCTGTGTCTAGAGGACATACAATGTGTTAAAACAGTATCTGTTGAGGGTTTAAGCATTGGGTGTTGAAATAGTCAATGGACATTTATTTAGTATACAAACCGTATGAAATATGCAGTAAAAATGTAAAACCATGCTCTAGTACAATACATCAACCAAAGCTGTCTTTGTGCTTCATCATCCGGTTTCCTCCATGTGTGTTTTGTTCTGTCATATCTTAACCAGCACATGCTATAGTTTTATTAAATGCAGCTATTCAGTAAGAGGATCAGAGAATTCAGATTACAGAAGACTACATTACAATAATTTGACCCGACACACGGTAACTAGTAAAAACACCAAATAAATACTTTTCAGGTTTTGTTACAGGGTCAAATAAAGATGTCACTTTTTAAAAATGTACTTTTCTGCCTGGTTGATCTTAGGTTGGGCTGTAAAGGATTAAAGCTGGTTTTTACTTCTGTGGCATCTGCATCAGGCTGGATTCGTGTAGCTGATGCTGAGGCACTGTGAAAAAATTAAACGCAAGTATATTTTGTTCCAGGTTCTGGTTAAGATGCGTGTGTTTTAGTCTAATGTAGGGTAAAATCTTTGCATTGCAGTTTCTTTTCCAGATATGTGGGGCTGGTATCACCTGGTCAATTCCACAAGGAGTTTTTTTTAGATGGTTCAACAAAAGAAGTTTACTTCATGCAAATAACTTATAATAATCTGTCTCTATGGGGTTTTATTTGTAAACACAGCTGCATAGCACAGCCTGCAACCTGTGTGCTGTGTGGCCACAGCGATAACCCCCACGCCACCGTGCAGCCACGGGGTGAAATAATACTGTCTAAATTAAATAATGTAATAAAAATGTCTTTTAATTAGGGCTGGACAATATGGCCTAAAAGTAAAGTAAAGAACTAAATCCGATTTCTGATTTTAAATCGATTTTTTTTTCCCCCTTCTGTTAAAAAAATACAAATGACAAAAATGATTCTGTTTCAACAAAGCTTTTTAGTTTTAGACCACGTCCGTGATGGCTTTTCATCGTGCCGTCTTCTCTTAGGGGACAGAATGAAAATAATTTCATGCTGGGGTTTTCTAGGCGGTTGCTGTTTTGAGCATGTTGAAAACTGCACAATTTCTCCCACTCCACTGAACGCCCCTGTTTCAGGTGTGAAATAAATTTGTTGTGCTTCCGCTTTTGGTTGCAACAGGCCTTAAACAGATTTTGCAATGAGGCATTTATTGCTCCAAATCCACATTTGCAAAACCAAACCAGTTCCAAATAGCAAGGAAACTGGTCTTTTTGGGGAAAAAGCTCTTCTTTGCTGCCATGTTGATGTGTTTATGCAGATTTGTGGGAAATCAGCAGTTGTACGCTGACATTACTTTGATATAAGAAGGCCCAAAAGGTGCTGGGGAGGCAAAAAAATCTAGATTTTCATAAAAATAAATCTTCATAAACAAACAAAAAAAAAATCGAATTTATTGATTAAATCGATTAATCGCACAGCCCTACTTTTAATCAGAAAAATTCACACACAATTATATTTTGTTCCAGGTTCTGGTTGAGCAGGACATCAATCATGTCAGGAAGACTGAGGACTCTCAAAATGCTATGTCATCGTGAGTTTACAGTTTAAGTAGATAATTAAGAATTTTATGAAGTGACAGAAAACAATTGCATAGAAAAAAAATGAAATTATGAATGTTTTATTGCTAACATCCAAGCATTCAAATGCAATAAATTAATAAATACACAGATGCTTTATTAGATGTGTCCTGATAATCACGACAAAATACAACTAACATTAGGACAAATCTAGTAAGCGCAATTTGCATTAAGTTATATAATCATTAAACACAGAGATTGCAAACTATGTAACCTTCCCCACGAAGGATATTACGCACAACCCTGTAAAGCAACACATTGCATAACAAGCCATGAATTACCAGGTCTGACATGACCCGTCAAGGCGAGATTCAGTGGACAGAGAACCTTCTGTCCTCTCCCATGTCCAGAATGCAGCTGTCTGTCAGGATGGCTGCCCACTTGAACCAAAACAATGGTGCACTTCGTCACTCCTGGTGGGATATCCTGATTTATGTTATCTGAGCATATCCATCAAATGGATCTTTATTTAGCAACGAGGAGGAGAGGAACCCTGCGTCCGTGTGCCCGTACAGTTCCACATCAGTCCAAGCAGACATGTCAACTTGTTTGTTTCCTTATCAGCAGTTGTTAAATAATCGTTCTCGGGTCCCCGGCCATCGTCGGGCAGAATGGAGGAGGATCACCTCTGTTGGAACGTGTTATCTAAAGTAAACTTTCTAACTTTTATTCAGCCTTTACATCACAGAAGCTTCATTCCTTAAATGATTCATTTGGTTTTTGCTGCACGTTACTCTGGGTGGATGGATGTTAATATTTTTCTCTGGTCTCTTCTGGCCCAGTGCCACTTACTGTAAACATCCCAACCTGCAGAGTTATTTGTTTTCCTTTGTTTAAACTATTTTGACGTCTCTATAATAGTAAAAAAAAAAATACAGGAGGAGACTTTGTTGGTCGTGACTGTCTGTATTTATGTGAGCACATCCCCTGGCCTCACAAACCTGGCCTCATTACAGCAGGATGCTCAGCATCAATGCCAATCAAGGAGTGATATAGCACTCCATACCAAGATGGAAATTCTCCAACCTGCAGAGGGTGATGATCAAACAGTTTCAGTTGCTTCTATCAGCCAGCTTTTCCTTTTTAGCCTGTTGGCTTGTCTGTAAGAAGCTCAGTCTTTTGTTCTGCTGGGTGGTCGGTTTAGTTTAACTGTATTCTGACCATTAAAGCCCTAAAAGGATTCCAGTATACAGTTTACATTTAACACACTGGAAATTTCCTGATGCAGGAGGAGAGAAGCTGTTTCTATGAAAAACACCAGAGATTCTGATGATTTAGTGGTGGAGCATAATGTAGCTCTTTCATATCACTACTGTGGTATTCTTTGCATATATATATATA
>JBAMHX010000017.1:279395-290474 GCA_037177515.1 Pseudomugil tenellus
GGTCAGAATGACATCAGTTTAGGAGCCTTATAGTCAGACCTTTCAGCAAGACATTAATTAAGAGCAAGGTAATTAAGTTAATACATGAAATTCCTCTACAGTCCAAATCTCGGTGAAAATGTTTTCTTTTGTTGTGTCAAACGTCTGTGTAGACCCTTCAGAAAGAACTCAGTGTGCTGTTTTTCATTGATAACCCTTGGGTCAAGCCTGAGGCCCTGGCCTGTCTGTTTTTTAGAGATGGTGTCTTATCTTGTTAGAACTGTGTACTTCCTGATTACTAGTACAACAGTGTTTCCACAGATTTTTGTTCGTTTGTTTTGTCCTGAATCTGTGTTCACCTAGTTGAAGTTTTATATCTACAATCATTTTACCCTTTTTATCCAGTGGTAGGAACCATCCCCGCTACTATTGGGTAAGAGGCAGAAGAGGAAGCCTCTACATCACAAATCCTGTGTAAACTCTAACAATGAAATCTGATAATCAGATATGTGATGTTATTAAGCTTTTGGACCAAGTTCTTGTTAAAGTGGCAAACTTCACTGCATCCTAGTTTGTGAATGTTGTTCCTTTTATACCTGATGATGAAACTCGCCTGTTTCCAATTAACCTGTTTACCTGTAAAATGATCCAAATATTTTTTAATCATTACTCAACTCTCTGTTGTCAGCTTTTTTTCTTTTTTTTTTAGAAAGAATCCACTTCAAAGTGAGTAAATATTTACAAAAAATAAGATTTTTCAGTTTAAAATTAAATATCTTTTTTGTACTGTTATCAGCTGATTATACACTACCAGTCAAAAGTTTGGACACACTTCTCCATTAAATCCAATGGGAAAGTGTGTCCAAACTTTTGACTGGTATCGTAGGTTGAAAAAGATGAGCAAATCTTTGTATTTTGTTTACTGTTGTATTCTGTATTCAGAGGAATTGGGGCTGCGATTGTTTCTCTTTAACTTAATTGAAGTCCTGTTTTAGTGTCTGAATTATTTATTCATTTTTATAACATTTTCATGCATTTTAATTATTCATAACAGAAAATATTAAACTAAGAAACATTTAAGACTGCACTACAAATTCATCCTACACTGCAAATCATCAACCACGAAAAATGTTGGACTTTCTTGTAAATCATTTGCAATCTGTAGATTTACTCTTCAGATCTAAAACAATCAAAGAAGCCTTTACCAACATTAAAATTAGCAAACTCTAGTGGTACATCTGCATGATGTGCAACAACTTTGCATGGGTTTTTCCTCCATGTCTGAAACTAACAGCATCAGTCTTCACGAGAAGAAAGATTTTCCATGACTTGACTCTCCTGCAAAGAAGAGTTAGTTAAGCTTTGTCCTTTCTTGTTGAGGCCACTGGATTCTCTGCAACTCACCCAAACACTTGACACAAAGAGGAGGTTAAAAATAGATGAGAGGCAAAAGAAAGAGGAGAGACTGGGATGACAGTGAGTGACCACACTGTCAGATCTTTTCATGGAAAATAGGCTAACGGACATCCTTAAAGGTTGTGTATTTGTGGGGGAAGTCCATGGCTTGTCTAAGAGGCCTCACCTTTGCTCTCTGTTGTTGTAACCCTCAGAAGCAAACATGGTTGTAGCAGCTCCTTTAAAAAGAGGCAACTGTTGATGTTTGGTATCCTCAAACATCTGGTTCTGGTCCATTCGTCCCATTAAGATATGCTTTGGGTTTGAACTTTTTGTTATGTTTTATGGGGAAATTCATTTCGGAAACATGATAAATTAAATGAATGAAAACATAAATGTGTCATTTACAATTGAAAATGCTTAAAAAATGGCTTCCTCGCGATAACATATTTGTGACTGCTGGTGTTTTCTCCCAGGAACAATGGTGAAAGATTGTTTGTTCGACTGAGAGCCTCTCCGCTGTTCATGAAGAAGTCTCCCCCGCTTTGTTTTGACACGAGCCTCCGTATTTGCCAGTAAGTTGTCTGTTCCTGCTGCTAGCAACAAATTTATTGGCCCAGGCCATTTGCAAGAGAGGAAACTACTTTGCATCGCAAGGAATAAGTCTGGAGCAAAACAATGGTTCCTCTTATGAAATATGGCAGCAGGGTCTCACCTTTGGCTCCCTGTGCCTTCTCCCCCGGCTTATTTGCGTAAGCAGGTTGCGTCCTGTACCCCATCAGGAAGAGGTGTTGCAGGAAACCCAAATCTGAGTAAACTCACAACATTAGACCCCAAAAGACACAGTATCTGATCTCCAAGGGAGGTGAGAGAAAGGGTAAACAGGAGTGTGACCTGTGCACCAGAATCCACAGGGAGCCTAAAATTCACTTCTCTGAATTGGATTGCAGGCAGTGTTGTTTCCACGTTGTTGGCAGGCTATGCAAGGGAACATGTTGGATTTAATCCCAGCTATACCGGATATTTATGTCAACACTTTCAGCACACATTTAACAGAAATTGTGACAAAAAATAAGTATAGAAAAAAACAAACAAAGGAATTAAACTGATCAAATTGTATGTTAAAACTTTAAAATGTTGTGATAACTTAAGTATTGCATGGTCTGCGTTTTGTTCTGTTTAAAATATTTTTTTGTTTTTTCTTTTTTAATGTAATTTGTAATAATTTTGTTCACATTCACTTTACTTTATATTTACTTTTCTGTTAAATCCAAAAAGAATATGTGTCCAAACCTTTGACTTGTAGTGTATGTTGTTGTAACCTTTAAACAGTTACAAACATATGGTGCTAGTATGGAGTCGGACCCTGTTTTCCCTTCATGATATGACATATATTTAATATGACACAGATGTCGCAGGTTTGTTGGCAGGACATGAGAATCTTCCGTTCCAACACATCTCAAAGCCGGTCTGTTGGAGGAAAGTGAAGTAGCCTAAGATGATTTGATCTTTGTGATATGGTGCACCATCCTGCTAGAAGTATCTATCAGAACATGCTACACCGTGCTCATTGGTTGATATGGTCAATAAAGAAACAGGTAGGTTGTGTTGGAACTAAAGCCAAACAGGAAGTGGAAACGGCTCAATGTCTGCCCTTCTCCTTTGTTTCTGTATCACATTCTTCTTTGTTATATTACATTATTACATAGCACACTTACTACTGATACGCAGCTCTGGAAATGAAACGGTGATTAGTTTTAACGTGCCAAGCCACATCAAACTGTTCCACCCTGAGCCGAATGGGTCTTAAGGGGCTTAAAGTGTTCCAAGAAAGTATCCTTCACACTTTTACACCACCTGTAGCCTGAGCTGTTGATCTAGAAAGAATAAATCCATTCTTTTTAATGTGGTTTCCACCTAAGTTTGAGTCTGCCATCTGAATGTTGCAGATTAGATGGAGACTCTTCAGACCAGGCAACACTTTTCCATCTTCTGTTGTCTTGTTTTGATGAGTCAGTGGGTATGGTTACATAATGCGTTGAATTCCGAATGATTAATTCCGAATTAGCTAATTCTGAATTAAATTCATGAAGCTTTGAGTTTACATGGAAATTTTAATTCCGAATAAAAGATTTACATGGCATCATGTTTATTTTCATCTCTTAATTCCGACGTGATGGCGGAAGAGACGTAATTACGCAGAAACTCTCTTCCTGTTTGTAGCATTAGCGGCTAAATGGAAAACGGTCCAATATAAACCGATTTAGCTTCAATTTTGATTCAATTTTTGAAGTACTATCTTGTTACAAGTATACGACTTCACTATATTGAGCAGCTGAGCTGTTGCCTTTCTATCTTCTCCAGCCAGTCTGCCCATTAGTCCTGGCAACATTTTATCTTTTTCATGCCATTCTCTGTAAACGCTAGATGTTTCAGTAAGAAAATTCTAGTAGATCAGAAGTTTCAAAACTCAGACCAGCTCCTCTGGCAGCAACGACTCTGCCAAATTCTGATCATCAGAAATTTTGTCCCTGAATGCAGAGTGTTGGATATGATGGTTTCACCCCAACCGCCGCCAGGTCTGCCGGGTTTTATATCGTTTGAACGCGATAATGCAAACAATTTTTACAATTGGATTTTGATACTCAGTATACCTGTTTAGGCCTCCAAGGAGACGACCTGTATCGCATTTCACAATATTTGGATTTATGGTTTCCCCACCAGGTGGCGCTTTATTCACAAAAAATCTGATTTTTGGCTTTATCTCTGGAACTATTTGTCTCATTGACCTCAAATCAATTCCAATTAAGAGGTCATGACCTCAGGAAGCATCCTGTCTTGACGTCATACCGGGCAAAGTTTCAACACCAGGTGGAGCTTTTTGACTGAACATGTGCAGCTTTATGTTATTGTATTGTGTCTATTCGAGGATTGGGGAATAGGAGGGTTGGGGGTGTTCGGGGATATACTCCCAGCCGTCACTTCCAACAGCAAAGGCCTTTTTTCAGTTTAGGTTTCACAAGCAGTTGAACAGGTGTACCTAATAAAGTGTCCAGTGTGTGTATAACCAGGTTAAATTGGGTTTAGTATATGGAAATAAAATGACTAATGTGATTTTTTTTTTCTCTCCAGGGAGTAAATTTATCTTTTACATCTGAACTTATTTCAAATTCAAAAAGTATCATCGTTCAAAAAGTATTTACTACTGAGCACTGGTTTCCAGCACTGGTTTTTAACACTTAGGGAGACATCAGATGTTAGGATTTAAACTGCCATGTAAAACAGATTTTCACTCCAACAGATTAATTTGTTATTGAACAGTTTAATCTACAAATATCTGGATAACGGACTGTCTTTCTCAAATCCCAGTAAACCGTTGATTTTGAAGGTAAAGCAGGACGTGTTTGTCTTTGTTCATACAGAAATAGTTCCTCATTTACACCTGCTGCCACTGATTGCTACAAACATGATTCTCCTCTTATTTAATTATTGATGGACATGCATGCAAAGGAAATCAACAATCGACCAAACTGCGATTCAACTTGTCACAGATGCATCATTCAGAAGTCACCATTGTTTGCTTTATTCGCAGGTTGAATTCCTAACATAGTAACGTAATTTTCACTGGTTTATACATCAATAAGACACTCAGAGGTCACCGACCTCTATGTCTAAGGCAGCTTATGAAGCTTTTTTTTTTTTACAGCAGCCTTAAGTCACATCTTTTTAGCTTAACTTTTGATTAATGTTTATTGTTTTATTTGTACCCATTTATTTATCCATTTAGGCTTTTTACTATTTTCTGTTTTATGTCTCAGTGTGTTTTTTATTTTTTATTTTTCTCACTTTTTGGATTTCCAGTGTTTCCTCAGGGGAGCCTCTGCACTGGGAACAGTGGTGTCCTGTGGCTGGTGGGCTCTGCCTCGTTGATCCTGGAGTTTGGTCTCGACCTCATCTCTTCTCTGGGCCTCGGGCTGGTGTCTTGTGGCTGCCGGTGACCTTCTGCTCCTGGTGCAGACGACTCCTCTGATGATGTTTTCTCAGATTTTCTATCTGTACCAAGTCAAATGTATGAGGGCATAGTGAAAAATTTTTATACTTTTGTTTCTCTGACTGTAGATGTACAATGAAAGTCATTCTTTTTTTTATGTTATTTAAAAATGATAAAAAAAAACTGAATTTCAGCATTAAAACGATCAGCTTAGTGTTTACTCAGCCTAAAGCGAGTTAACAATCATCAACACTGACATCAAGTGATCCAGTAATATGAGTAAAATCTGACTGAAGCTCAGCAATATTGTAATTGTATAGTAATATACAGCTAGGATTAATGATTAAAGTGTTTTGCGATATTATGTAGTGTCAGTTCAGATGATCTAAACTTTCTAAACTAAGTCCTCAGCTGCCTTTAACCCCTCTATGACCCACTCCTCCACTATCTTTCACCAGCCTAATCACTCCACATCCTGCATGCTGCTGCAGACTTGCCCTCTCATGGTTAAGAGTTGATCCGTTTAGCCTTTGACACACAAACCCTCTGATTTCTCTGTGCTCATCAGTGAAACCGTAAAAGCAGTTTGTGTTAGGCACCAGGTCACTGAGACACTGACTGTGTGGGTCATGAAATCCCCCCCGGAACACAGAAACCCACAACATGACCTGGAGATATTAAGAGGTGGAATCATTGCAGTTACAGCAGAATGAAGTAACAACATTTTTATGTATTTGTTATGTATCTGGCTATGAGTGGAACAAAACATTAAAAACTCTGGCTCCAAATAACCGATCAATGTATTGATTTGCAGCTTTTCAAAATTTTGCAGACATTGCTTATAAAAGAGCGCCCTCTGGTGGTTGTCCTGACGCACTTCATTTAACTCAGTTTCACACTCAGCAGTTTTAACTTCATGATATTGGCTCAAGAAATGGTAAAAAGAGCATTTCTTTACTGTCTTATTGTCATTAAATACATTTAAAATCTCAGTCTACATTCATACACTTTAAATGAAAAGTTTTTATATTTTATATGGAGTGTTATGAAGCGATGTGGGATTCATTATATTATGCTTCAACCCCTTCATACACAGTGTTTTGTGTGTTGTATTTTATGTGATGCTTTCATGTTTACATCTGCTTAGGAAGCCTTTATGTTATACAGATGAGCAGTTTTTGTTTCCAGACAATACTTTAACCTCATCTTCAGCTTCCGCAATGAAAATACATATATTCAATTTTGATTACTTCAAAACAAGTAAAAAGCTGCAACATATTTTCCACCTGTTCTGTGTGCTGGCTGATTATCTAGGTTTGTGTCTTATTTAAATGATACACGTCTTTGATTATTCATGAAAAGGACTGTTTAGAAAATATTCTCTCTATATGAATCATTTTTAACATTTGTGTTTGTCTACATGAGCAGTGACAGACTTTTCTCTGGAACAATGTTTTGGTTTCAAAAAGAAATGGCTACAGAGGTAGAAGGCAAAATAAAAGTGTCTATTAGCTTATATAAAAGGCTGTGCCGAATAGATTGTATGACCTTTTTAGTGCATTATATTTAAGCTAATGAGCTAACAGGGTTTATCTGCCTCTAAACAGTGCTATCTGATTTAGCTGCAGCTGTGGGAGGCTGCACTAGACTTTTTTGTTATCTCTAATTTTGACTGACAGGGTCATAAAAATTCCACCTTAATCAATTTTGCTTTAATTTTTTCAAATTATAATAATGACACAAATATATACAAATATATGTAATGAAATATAATTGTATTTAAGTTATTTCTTTTCAATTCAGTCTGAAAAAAGGTGAAAAGAAAATCTACAACAGGCAGATAAAGCAGATAAATACATATAACCTTATTTTTCCTGCAGTGACCAGAACCGCTGACTGGCCCTGGTAACAAAGAACGACTGGACTCAGTTCATCTGCACTGAACACACAGTCTCACACCTTTCTTCTGGTCCGCTTGGACTTGAAATGAGAGCCTGTTTCCGCTACTCAAATGTCTCAAGTGGGATTGCTGCAGAAGCTATTGTCATGAGGGTTTTTTTTAAAACCTTTGCCTCAGAGAGTTGCATTCTCGTGGTTTTTTTTTTATGTTCTGAAAGCTGAATCCGCGCTCTGCAGCCACACTGGAGACGGGAATTGCAGGCACCACTTCAGCCAAAGTTTTTAAATCAGGGAACATCTCTCCAAGTGAAGTGATCAGAAGTTGATAAGAATCTCTAAATGAAGGGTTTTTCTTTCTCTTTTTACTGGCTTTAATGGGAGAACCCCCGCAGCATGACTCTTACATCTGTTCACCTGTTACCTAGTGGTCAGAGATGTGAATTGCAATTTGTCAAAATGATGGAAAACCTTCAGATTTTAGCGTCACCGCTTTACAAAAATGGTCAATAACAGGAAACAATCATTTAACGCGACTTCTGGTTGAGCAGTATGAAGACTAACATATTGTTATAACGGCTTAATTTCAGCTTAATTATATTCCCGAACACGTATCTAATGGTTTCATCACGATCGCCATCGCTACCGGATATTCTTCGTGTGAGCGCGATAACTCGAACAGTTTTCACAATTCGAATTTGATACTCAGTATACGTATTTAGAATCCGAAGGAGACGACCTGTGTTTAATTTCATGATTATCGGATTTATGGTTTTCCACCAGGTGGCGCTTTATTCACCAAAATTCTGATTTTTGGCTATATCTCTGAAGCTATTTGTCTCATTGACCTCAAATCAAGTGCAAATAAAAGGTCATGACCTCAGGGTGCATCCTGTCCTGACGTCACAGTTTTAACACCAGGTGGAGCTTTGTGACTGAACATGTGCGTCTTTATATTACTGTATTGCGTCTATTCGAGAGTTGGGAGGATTGGAGGCGTTTGGGTTACAGCCGTAGCTTCTGACGGAATAGGCCTTGTTTATTTTATTTCTTTTTTTTGTTTTTACAAATCATTAGAACTTGTGATTTTCTTTTGCAAAGATACAGCTAATCAACCCTGAAGTGGGTGCATTTATAAAGAAGATCCTCCTTGCAGAGCCAAGTCTGTAGTGGCTGCAGGGATCCTCAATCCTGGTCCACGAGGGCCGATGTCCTGCAGGTTTTCCAAGTGTCCCTGCTGGAACACACCTGACTCATGTCTTCTAAATACATATTGATTTGAATCTGGTGTGTTCCAGCAGGCACACTTGGAAAACCTGCTGGAGACCAGCCCTCAAGGACCAGGATCGAGGATCCCTGGCAGTTATAGTGAACATAAACAGACTCTGGCTGTTGCAGTTGTGGACTATTGGCTAGGACATCGCTTGCAAGAGAGCAGACAGTTTGGCTACATCATAAATAGAAGCTGTGCTAGTCTTTTGGCCTCTAAGGGGTTAAGTTCAAACAAGCTGGTAGGGAGCATGGAGCTCTTATGTTCCACTGTTAAACCTGCTATTATTGCAGTAACAGCACAGTCCTCTAAAGCTTTAGTGTAGCCTGGTCATTAAAGGAAGCAAAACAGCATTTTAAGAATCCATGTGCCACCTTCAAAAGGGGTTGTAATCTGTGGTAAAGCTAGATCTCTATACAGGGGGAGGCCAAAGGGTGGGCAAGACTATCAGAGGGGTTAAATAGTAAGGACATGAGTGTGTTCTTCTCTAACACACATTCACATACACTGCTGTGATAACTGTGGTTACATTTGTGACATGAGACATTAAATGTATTTGCAACAAGGTCCAAAAAGTCCATCAGTAAGTTATTTTTGCACAAAGTATATGAAGCTGGGTGGTAATATGGTTTCAGTAGCTTCTCCCTTTTGCAGTTCTGGTTTGTTGTGTGGTGATAGCGTAGATCCTCGTGTCTGACTCCATATTGCTGACAGGAGCTAGAGTGTGTCTCACCCTGAACTGTGTCCTCCCTCTTTATGAAAAAGTCTTCATTCTTATGTCTTATACAAAATCAGAGTGGTCACAAAATATTTTCTACACATTTAGATGCTGTAACTTACATTAAAATGCTGCTTTGATTGCTTTCTGTTTAAATTCAACAAATTGATGCAGCTCCAGAGTAGTCAGCACTCAGAAACTTACTATTTAAGTCTTTTTATTGTTTATTTTCACCTCCAGTTTGAAACTTTTGATTAACCAAGTAGATACACTAATTGAAAACTAAATATAAGATGTTTTCCTTACTTTAGTTTTAAATGTCCCATATTATAAAATTTTCAACAGTTTTATATGGGTGTCAGAACAGCATTGTTTTTAGAGTTTATTACCCCAAATTCATCTTTGGTCCTTAATTTCAGCCATTTCAAAAGTCTCTAATGAGCTCTACTGAGAATGGACTGTGTCTGAACCACTACTACTAGTAAAAGATGGATGGAGTCTCTGATACGTCAGCCATTCATTGGGCAGTTCCCGTAGTTGCCATCTTGGCAACGTCAAACGTGATGTCGCTCCTGGAAAATTAAAAAATGGGCAAAGAGGTGGAGCTGAGAAAAGTGAGTGTGTGGATGATTGACATATATCAAACTCCAAGCTGCCTGTAGGTAAGAGCTAACAGTGGTAACCTGGAGCAAACAAGCAATTGTAGTTTTTCTAAGTTTTAGTAATATTGATTTCATTTTGCAAAAAAAAAAAAAAACTCATGTAATTGTTTTCCATCCTCCTCCAGTATCCTCCTAATTCTGTAACGTGGCACCTGGGGTGGCAAAACAAATTTAGAAGTGGTATGTGCCACCCTGATCCCCACACTAGCTCTGCCCCTGATTATAATACAACATTTGCATGTTACGTAAAACACAGTGTACTGGCCATGTACCCCTTCATCTGGGGCAATAGGTACCATTTGGATGGCTAGATTAGCGTTACTAGTTAATCGTCTCCTAAAATAGGGCACATTTCATATTTGTAACTATGAAAAGTGGGGGCTCAGAGGAAAATGGAGGGGTGGAGATTAAAGCCAACACTAGAAACGGAGCTGCAGAAATGCAGGAACTCTGTCACTTAATGGCATCAGAATTGTACGCATCTCCATGTCAGTATTAGTCCAACTTATCACTTCATGTATCAGCGCCTTAATCTTTCTTCATTATTCATTAATAGCATGAAAAAGCAGGAAGTACTTCAAAGACAGTGTGAATAAAAGTATAATATTTGCTATAATAACAGGCTTGCTCTTCAGTGCATCCATAATTCTAGTTAAAGAGCATTTTATAATGATAGCTCCTATACAAAAGGTTTCCAGGTTCAGTGAGGTGATCCTCCCTTTTCGGAAGGAAGAACCTTGGCAAAGACTTGCCCCCCACCCCCACTCCTCCACCTGCTTTAGGCCCCTGCCACCACCTGTCATGAACAGCAGGTCTTATAAAAGCAAAGGACTATCTGATGATTCAGAGGCTTCGGCCATCTTTTGAGAGTTTATGCTAATTTACGCACACATTTTACGCTGGTAAAACCGGCAGTGGGCTGTGTTGTGTTGGACCTGTCAGCATCTCTGATGTGGCGCATCTCAGTTGCGTCAAGCTGAAAATCGTTACCCAGAAAGAAACCGGAATGTGAAGGATTTGTATTTCAAAATAAAACTTAATGTATGTTGCTTTGCAGGGTTTTAAGACATCTGTCGACTAGTTTCTGTAGCTCTGAGTGGCCGGAAGCTACTTTCTGCAGCCAAGGAGATGAAAAGCCGAGATTTCACATGGAATAAACAATCTGATA
>JBAMHX010000017.1:303860-323485 GCA_037177515.1 Pseudomugil tenellus
CCATCCATCCATCCATCCATCCATCCATCCATCCATCCATCCATCCATCCATCCATCCATCCATCCATCCATCCTTATATTTTAAAAATATATTTATTTTTATTTGTGGCTCTTGTCAGTCTGTATTTCAGATGATGCTGTTGGGATTGTGTTACTTCTGCTAATCACATTTTCCTTCATGTTTCTAACAGGTTGCAATAAAAATCATTGACAAAACTCAGTTGAACCCAACCAGCCTACAAAAGGTGAGTCCTCCTCCACTCGGACCACCTGTTTGCTTTGTCACTGTTGCGTTTTTCACACAAAATCAGCAGAAAGGAAATCTACCTGCCGGGTCTGCCGCTTCCCGTCTTGCTGCTGCGGTTCCTCTTGCATACCGATTTACCACTTGGGGGGGGGGGGGGGTCTATGGGAAAGGTTGAGGTTTCTTCTCAGCTGTTTCCCTCCACAGAAGGGGCGGTAGCGGGAGAGCAGCTGATGGAGAGAGGGCTCGTGGGATGTGATGCTGTTTGGCAGGTGCTAGGGACAGGATGGGAGCGAGAGGAGACCTCTGCTCCACATATCATCCCTTATCTCTCTCTTGGCTAATCACTGCCCTGAGAGAGGGGTGACTCATCTCAAACAACCACGGTCACCCAGCCCATGCTTCTCTTCTTTTTTTCTGCATGCTCCTGTTCTTAATTTGTCTTGCCCGCACACACACGTGTGTGTGTTTCTAACGAAAGGGAAGCGCAGCAGAGAGACGGTATGGAGTACTTAGACTCGTCACTGCTTCTGTGGGAAGGTGAGAGATTGTCTGACAGGGACGTGGCAGATTTATTTCTAGATTTATGGGACATTTGGAGCAGGAAGCCTGTGCTGGTTGATCACTGCAGAGAAAATCATCAAGTGAAGGACCGTGATGTGGAAGTGTACACGCTTAGGGAGGCAACAGCATCCTGTCGTGCTGCTTATACGCTCGTATGGGCTCAAGTGTCACCAGCATGCAGCCATAAGTCTCTCCCTCCTTTTCTTTCTCTTTCATTTCCCTCGGTCTGCACAAGGCCGCTCCTGTGCCCGTGGGCAAGACGTGCACAAACCAGAAGGCTCAAATCAGGGATGAAGTAATCAAGCTTTGTGTGCGTGTAGCATGTGTGTGATTTTGCTCGACAGGAAGACGTCTGAATGGCGTCCTGCAAGATGAAGATGCACTAAAGATGCAGCAAGCCTCTTCTTTAGTCTGTTCAGAGCAAAAAGGTTCCAGTAGGTTTAGTCTGAATGAGCAGCAGAGAGATTATTTGACTTTTTTATTTGTTGGAATTAATCTTTTCCTCTGCATTTCCTGCACAGCCATCGCGGTGACATTGCGTGGTTACAGTACATATTACTACCTTTAGTGTGCACCTTCTCATTGTTTGCTTTTGCCCTTTTGGTTCTGTGGCCTCCTGTAATCCTGATACTTTGACCAATCATATTTCGGATTTTTAAATCTAAGAGTAAATGGATTTTTTTAACCTTACATGGCCCGAACATGACTCGTTTTGCAGGAACTGTGATCTGCACGCGCATGTGATCTTATCCTCCGGCCCGGTACTTTTCTTCGACTTGTATTGGTTACCGTTAGAGATTTTGCTGCTACGTTTGTTACAGTATTGAGGAAAATGAGGCGAAGGATTGGCCGCTGATTGGAAAGAATCCTCTGCAATTGGCCAGTGATGATAGCAGAGTTCTTTACATGGCCGTGGGCTAGGGAAAATCCTCAGGACTGAAGACATGAAAGAGTCCATATTAGCATAATCTGGATGGAAATGTGTGTAGAGGGGAAAAGGAAAAGAGAAATGTGGGGGGTTGTACTGTAAATGTGTAAAAGAATGGGAAGGATGGGAAATCATAAGTGGGAAAAATGAAAACAAAGCATCCTTGAAGTCGGATTCCTCGCAGATTATAGGAGATTTTTGTCGTCTCAGACCTGAAATGAAATAAAACTTCGGTTAGAAGCGAGATGAGATGCTTTTAATTGTGTGTTTTTTAAAATGCAACACATCCAAGCCTGAAACGTCCATTTTAATGTCGCTTGTTACCATCTGTTACATTTGATGTACAGCCAGGAGTTGCAGGAGGCTTGTTGCCACAGAGCATGTACATCCCTTCCTGTGCCCCTATTTATCTGCAGTCGTTAACCATGAGCGGGGTGGGGGGGGACTCTGTTGCCGGGGGATCGCAGTTTGTTTTGACAGCTCCGACCCCCTCCCCCCCGCCCCCGAAGCCTGGCCTTTATGAGCAAGAAATTAATGGGATAACCTGGGCGATGAGATGCCTCAGCACTACGTATCCCAAGATTCCCTCTAGCACAGCTGGAAAAGCTGGGAAGCAGCCTGGTCTTAATACTTGGGTTGCTATGGTAACAGTGACGTCGGCAAGCAACGGCTGCAAGAAGAACTGAATGAAGGAGGAGAGAATAGAGGGGGGGCATACTGGAGGGAGGTGGTGGTGAGGGGTGGTTAGAAAGGAGGAAAGAAAAGCTTATCACAGTATCAGGTTTTTGTTTTTTTTTCCCGTCTTGGTTCTGATGTTGATGATGAGAGTTCGTGGTTTTTAGTGATGGCCTTTTGTTGCCATTATTTACATAAAATGAGGCTGAAATTTAATCCCCCTGTGCTGCAAGTGTACAAACACATCCCTCAGTGCAGACATGTCACACGCAGGGAGATGTGCTCAGAGGCGAAGTTGGCTGAATATGTATCACAGTTGTGCGTGGGCCTTTTGTTGCTGTGCTTTTTTTAATGATGGGGAGGTTTTCACAAATTCTCAAACTGATATGTTTATTTTTAAGTGTAAACTTGTGTGTATGTACTACACTTCAGCTCAAATGACTGCACATGATTCATTTTGTTGGCTTAATTTCCATATTATTGAAGATTAATATTGAGAAAGTTGGGATGGAGCGGTTATTTATAGTTATCATCTTTTTGTTCATGTTTAAAAGAAGTCTTTTAACCACCTTATAAATGCACAGATGACATGAGACTGTCTAACGTGTTGAGTCGGCTTAGTTGGTTTCATCACTAGTAAAACAACTGTGTAGCTCAGCTATCCGCTCGTTTATTTCTCTGTTTCATGAGAACACAGTACAACGTACTTCCTGTCTATGTACAATAACAAATAATAACAAATAATAAACAAATAATAAACACAAAATGGCGCTTACAAGAAGGTTAAAGCATAAAATGCGTGTAAAAGACCTGAATCTACTATTTTTTTTTATATTTTACTTCCTAGCATCTTTCAAACAGAAATTGGGAAATAATTCTCCGGGTTGTTTTAAGGTTTTTCACTTTTTCAGTCCGGTCTCTCTACTGAACAACTGGAGGACACAAGTTATCTACATCAGATGAACTGCATCTGAATAGGACGTCCTAAAGAAAGGACCTGAGAGATGGGTTGACTCATCCACTGTTTGCTGAAGCCTCATCGGCAGTAGTCTCCATGGAAGAGTGGCTGTCATAAAGCCTTTATTTAGGACGGGAGACATGAAAGAATGTGGGGTCATATCAGCAAAAAAGGCAGCAAAAATCAACCAGCATCCAAAAAACGTGCTGAAAACCTGTTTTTATTGGCTTTTAAGTGGACATTTTTGTTTCATTTCAATTCTATGTGAAGATAGTCTGAGTTTAAGATGCTAACAATCTTCACAAATAATGCTTCTTCTTGGAACCAGTTGCATTGATCTGAAATGTATTAAACACAACAGTTGTGATTAACATCCTGAAGAGGATCCTGTTGTCACACTGACACTGCTCCGTGATCGTATCAACACCTACCCCTCCTCCTTAAATTCCATAACACAAATATTATAAGTAACTTCTGTCTTCTCTTCCAGCTTTTTCGGGAGGTACGAATAATGAAAGGCTTAAATCACCCTAACATAGGTAAGACACTTACACGTCATGTGGTTTCTGCATGTTTATGATCAGACAGACACTTTTCATGTAGAGGTAAAGAGTCTGACCTCCCAAAGGTGAAATAGGCCTATCACCCTGCAGCATCACTTATTTATAATAAGAGGTTGTTTGTAATGCATAGATTTATTTTAATCTTTCTTTTGGGTTGCAGTGCAGCTGTTTGAGGTGATTGAGACTGATAAAACCCTTTACCTGGTCATGGAGTATGCCAGTGGAGGTGAGTGCATAGACTGTCATGTTCATGAAATGTCATGATGCCAAAACTGTGCAGAAGGTTTAGGACTTGCTTCACAAAATTCTTGGAAATATAGCAAATGCTTTTGTGTTAAAAATATGTGGAGGTTTATATCTATTTATACATGATTTTGTAAAGAAATCTTGATTTTTATAGGCACACAGCAAAAAATGCTCCAGCATGAGCACAAGCAAACACTGGCTAATGTTGGCAAAGAATGAAGGGATATTTTTTTTATTTTACTTAGTTTTTTTTTGTCTTTTTCAGTGTAGTTGTGTGTTTGTCATGCAGTTTTCTCTTTACCAGCTTACATTCATTTTGGAGAATCAGGTTTCCCACCAAGCAAGCTGAAGCTAAAAGCTGCTGCATGATCCATGTGAAGAACAGCTCAGGCTACAGAACATCGCGGAACATGAATGTCTTTACTTGTGACATACTGTTGTCTACGAAGCAACACAGCAAAAAAATCAACATAAAGCTTAAAATATTTTAGCTAACATTAGCTACTGCTAGCTTCTGTTAATCTGCTCATGTAGCTACAAAACTACTGAGTACTTCTGGGAAAAGCATTATTTCCTCCTTCCAAAACTGATATAGTACCAGTTTATGAGTTTTAGTTACTTTTGTACTCGAATTTTCTCACATTTGGTCACAACTAGGCCACTAGCTTCTGTTTTATCATCTTTAAAGTGGTGAGATGACTGCAGCTTCAAATTAGCATGACAGATATGGAAGTGATATTGATCTGTTCCTAAAACTTATGGTTAAAAATGTATTACCCATTATGTTTACTACTCCTTTAGTTCCGCATGTAGTCTTTGTTTTGCCCCTTGAGGACGATAAAATAGATAACTGTTGCACTTCATTAAATATTAATGTCAGAATGTGAATGAAAATGATTGTCCATATCAGTAGTATTTAATCAACTAAAAGTAATACATGTGGGTTTATTATCGATCCATTTACCTCCAGGTGAAGTGTTTGACTACCTCGTGTCGCATGGGAGAATGAAGGAGGTTGAAGCCAGAGCCAAATTTCGACAGGTAGACCTAAACCTCTCAGTGCCATAAATGTTGTTTTTTGTTCTTACTTTCTGGTCACTCTTTTAGGTTTTTCGTGTCTCTTTGTGTTCACAGATCGTCTCTGCTGTCCACTACTGCCACATGAAGAACATTGTCCACAGAGATTTGAAGGTTAGCTTGAGCAGATGATGGTTTGGGCTGCTTGCAGAGATAAGGAGTTTAGATTGGGGGGGGGAGTACAGACGAGTCCAAAACTTGGAGGTTTAATTCTCTGGCAGATTATGCTCCAACGAAAGACTAAATCTGGGACTGGTCTTAATCTGTGTCATGAAAAATGGTCGTTTAGCATCTTAATCAAACTGATGAGTAAAGAGTCTGGAGCGGGAGCCTAAATACACAGTGACATACAACAGTATGAGTCATGTCCAGTATCTCTAATGCTAGCCAGCATGCAAGCGCATCCCCCCTCCCAATATGTTTACTTGGCACTCGTACTTCTTTATCAAGATTCGTGTTATTTTACCTTTTGCTGTCCAGTTCAGCTAACAATCTCAACTGTTCCTCTTTCCCTCACTAATGTGTCACCTCCATACACCTCTTTTCTGCTCTTCTTCGATCCCCCGGTGCAACTTCATGTTGGCGTGACTCAGGCGGAGAACCTTCTGCTGGATGCCGACGCAAACATCAAGATTGCAGATTTTGGCTTCAGCAATGAGTTCACGCTGGGGAACAAGCTGGACACGTTCTGTGGCTCGCCGCCGTATGCTGCACCCGAGCTTTTTCAGGGAAAAAAGTACGACGGGCCAGAGGTGGACGTCTGGAGTCTGGGAGTCATCCTCTACACCCTGGTCAGCGGCTCGCTGCCCTTTGATGGACAGAACCTGAAGGCAAGTTGGTGGGGGGGGGGCATTGGTTGACATAATGAAAGACATCTTTTACAACAATCTCATTCAGATTTGAAATAAAGCTGCAAATGTGAGACGAATAAGTTTTTAGAGAAGAAGGGAGGGAGGGAATTTCTGCTGGGTCCAATCAGCTTAAACGGCAGCTTCACAGTGAAGTATGCACAACATCTGAACCAAATCACATTTACACGAGGAATTTAGGTTTTTGAGTCCTTCCTTGATCCGTTTGGATGATATAAATATGGTGTTTTGTGTCAGATTTTGATGAAAATAACTCTTTCTTTCAAAATACAAGTGTAATTTATTATATTCCTGAACAGAGAGTTTCGTCCCGACTGCCGCATTCGCGGCAGATCCTTCGTGCTAACTTCAATAAAATTCAGTGTAGAAATTTAATGTTTTGCATCAGAGAAGATGAACTGATTAGATTTTGAGCCATTAATCATTTTCACGCTTGGCCACTAGGGGGCGCTCAAACCTGAAAACTGTTTTGGTTATATCTCTTCATTCCATTGACCTCAAATCAATTGCAAATAAAAGGTCATGACCTCAGAATGCATCCTGTCCTGACGTCATACCGGGCTGGTTCAAAGTTTTGACACCAGGTGGAGCTTTGTGACTGAACATGTGCTCCTTTATATTATTGTATTGTGTCTATTGGAAGATTGGGGGTGTTTGGGGATATACTCCTGGCCGTCGCCTCCAATGACAGAATAGTTTGTGAGAGGTTTTTTCATGCAGTAATGTGAAAAAGTCCCTTAAATCTTTATATATGGCAGCAAGAAATATGTGCAAGATATAATAATGGAATGGAAATACAGAATACAAGGCAAAAAGAAGTCGTGGAAGTAAAACTTTGCGGCAGCACCTTTATTCTTTATCCCCAACCTAAACTTTCTGGGCATTTCTATGAGAGGAATTTAGGAGATGTCTGGGTTTAATGCTGAACTGCTGCTCAACTTATTACAACACTGTGTCTTATCAAGCAGACAGCGCACAGATGTGTATTTAACCCTTTTCATATCTGTCAAAATGCTGCCATCTGTAGAAAATATGGAGGGGGGGTGCATTTTTTATCTAACATAGCACTGAAGTCACCAGTGGTATGAGGACCTGCTTGAAATTTCTGGCTGTCAGCAACATTTTGGCTTCATAACCTGCATTTCTTCCACGTTGCGTGTCGGTTAAATCCGATTTTCCCTGTGTTTTATGTGTGACCTGCATTTCATGTGGCCAACAGGAGCTGCGGGAGCGTGTGCTGAGAGGAAAGTACCGCGTGCCCTTTTATATGTCCACCGACTGCGAGGGCATCCTTCGCCGATTCCTGGTGCTCAATCCCGCCAAACGCTGCACCCTCGAGGTGAGCAGCAAAGAAAACATGAAAAAACAGCAGTGTTTATACCCCGCAATGAGGAAACTCAGAAGCTTTGCTTGTTTTTTTTGTCTCTGCAGCAAGTCATGAAGGACAAGTGGATAAATACAGGGTATGAGGGGGAGGAGCTGAAGCCCCATATAGAACCTGTTGAGGACTACAGCGATCCAGCTCGTATAGGTGAGTCAGCTCGGCTGCTTGTTTATCCCTTTAGACCGGGTTATTATTGTCAAGATATCTGTTGCTTTACATAACAGTCTCCTGTCGTTTTCACCTGTGTGTCACTCAGAGGTGATGGTCGGTATGGGCTTCACTCCAGAGGAAATCAAAGACTCTCTGCTCAATCAGAAATACAACGAGGTCACCGCCACCTACTTATTGCTGGGCCGAAAAGGCGACGTGAGTTCTGCACATTAACCTTCCTTTTTTTGGATGTTTATTCATATTCACTAACGATCCTGTAGGAAGAGAAAAAACATTAAGCTTTTAAATGCAATCAGCTGCAGAGAAGGTTGGAAATCTTCAATCTAAAATAAATACATTTTTAAAAAACTCATATTCATATTCCTAAACAAAGTGTCGGACTTATAATGCTTTCACCCCGACCAGCGCAGATCGTTCGTGTTAACGTGATAACTTGAACAATAATTTAGAGGTAACATTTTCACGCTTGGCCACCAGGGGGCGCTCAAACCTGAAAACTGTTTGCTATATCTCTGAAACTATTCATCCCATTGACCTCAAATCAAGTGCAAATGAAAGGTCATGACCTGAAGCTGTGTCACATAATGACGTTATACCTGAATATTTCCATATTTGTATATGTATTCAAGGATTGAGGAAACTAAAGATTGGGGGTGTTTGGGGATATTCCCTTAGCCATCGCCTCCGACGGCAGGTTTTCTAGTTATTTCATGCATTTAAAGATGGAATTGAATTAATACACAAAAAGAAATTATCTGATCAATTTCAGTGTAGTCAGACCATTTATGCACATCCAGAATTTGATTCCAGGAATTGGACAGATAATGAAAGACGAATAATCACAAAAGAAGTGATTCTTCTTTTCTACTAATTCTTCTTTTTATCCCAACATTTTGTTTCTGCTTCAGTTTCTAGTTGCTAAAAAAAGATTCTTGCATTGGACAGTGAGGAGGATGATATTCACGCTTCTGGCTTCTGGAATATCTTAAACAGATATTCAAACAAATTTACATATGATTTCCTTTTGTAAGTAGAAGTGATATTGATAATGTTTTACCATCTTCACCCAGCTGTATTAACTGGCTGTATTTGGACCAGTTTTACAAAGGAAAATAAAATAGTAAAATAAGTCTTTATTGACCATCGAGGTAGAAAATTGTTTTTGGCTCACCAACACAGCAGATGCACGGACACAATAAAATAGTAAATAAATAATAATTAAAAGTAAAAGATAAATTAGATGAAAATTCATTTAAAAATGCATTTAAACTATGTGCAGTTCAAATTAACTGTATGTGGATTGATCCATCTTTATTTTATAAATACAAACTGTACAAAGTTACAACCTTTTAAAGTTTTAAAGTCGCTTTAAAAAGACCCGCACCGTTCCAGATTAAAATCTTTTTTTACGCTGACACATTTAAATCATTTAAATTCTGTCTCTTTTAAAGTTTTAAAATGCAAAACGATGGCATCTTTTAGCTGAAACTGAGGCTTGTCATGTAGAGAAGAAGCTGAAATGGGAGAAATCTCCACAAACAACTTCCTGCAGCATCTCTCATCAAGTATAGAGGTTTAATACAGAACATCTGTTGTCAGGTTTCTCCCTCAAACATGTAACTCGATTGAAAACCATCTTCATCCTCATTTGTTCAACTCTTTCTGTCAAATGCTCATCTAACAGGAGAGCAGTGATGCCCGCAGTGCTAGTAGCCTGTCCCTGGCGAGGGTACGACCCAGCCCGATCACCAACGGGACCAACAAGCACTCCTCAGCCACCGGCTCCTCCTCTTCCTCCACCTCCTCCTCGCATAGCAAGAGCCAGCGCAGTGCCTCCACCTACCACAGGCAGCGGCGACACAGCGACTTCTGTGAGTCTCTTCTCTGCTGTGATTTGATGCTGAATCATTCAAAATAGAAAATATTTAGCAGAAAACATAATAATGAGCTTATTCAGGTAATTACGTCGGAGCCTGATGTAGCCACGGATTGTCCCTTTATATGAGTGTCTATGTGTCTGTGCTCTGCTGTCCTCCACAACAAAGGCGGGCCTTCCATGCCCGTCATGCACCCCAAGAGGAGCCCGACCAGCACGGGCGACCGGGAGCTGCGGGAGGGCCGGATGCCTTCACGGAAAGCCAGCTGCAGCGTGATGGGGAGCCACAGCCTCCCTCCCTCCAGCCCCATGGTTAGCAGTGCCAATAATCCCAACAAGTCAGAGATCCCTGACCGCCGCAAAGACATGACTGCCACCACGGTGAGGGACTCCACGCAGAGAGGGGAACGTTTTACATGATGGTTCTGCAGCAGTGCTAAAAAACAGATATTTACAATAGTTATGTTTCACTTTTTCTGCAGGAGGATTCTGGGTTTTTATAAAGCATTAATAATGAGAAGAAGTGTGAGAACTTAATGCAGATTAGCAAAAAGAGCGAGTTCATTAATGCTTTTTGCCAACTGGGTTTAATCCTCAATATCCTCAGGATGTTTTGTACCGCTCCCTAAAGTTTTATTGATGTCATCACGTTACCACCACAGTACTGTGTGATCACTGGGTGAAAGTTTTTCCTCCTTTTTAAATTATGCAGCATCTCCCAGACATCGATTAATCAGGTTTTCACCTGATAAAATGCAGTAACATCTTTTTAAGCCCATTTTCTTTTTTTGTAATAATGATTATTTATTATTTGTCATATTTTTTTTAACTTAAAAAAGAGACTAAGATAAAAAAGACGTTTTCTATCTGCTAAATAGTTTTGTTTAAATTGAATTTTTGTATTTTTTGTGAAAGGTTTTAGATGCAGACATGAAATGTTCAGATGTCATCAGAAGTTATGTGACATATTTGCTACATTCGAGACTCTACATGACTTGTGATATAATCCTATGTAACAAAATTTTACCCCCAATGATCTAGAAATAAAGTTTTATTGTAAATTAATGGCAGTGTGCAGGATGGGCATGCGCTCGCATGAAATTCTGCCAGTATGATAACCCTAACTAAAAATTTAATGGTTCTTAAATATTGTTTTTTTTAAATGTGCGTATTGAAAAAACAAAAAAAAGGATTATTTCGGTTGAACACGCTTTCACGTCCACTCGTAAGCAGTATACAAATTATTTCTGTCCTGCTGACTTTGTCTTTGAGGGAAAACGGATTCTCCTCCTCAGCCTTCCTCCATGCTCTGCTACTCACACGTCCGACATGCGCTCTCTCTGCCATTTATAAGGCATAAGATGGTTCAAACCACCATATGGCGGTATGACACATAATATAATGGTATTCATACCATGACTTTATTATATGGAAACCAGATTCCTGGTATGACATCCAGTATGGATACCAGTTATATGAAAGCTGAAGAAGTCTCTGACTGAACACACTCGTTTTTTTTTAATCAGTATAATTGTGAAGAGTGTGTCCAGCTTTGTCCACATCACTGAGATGTTGTGTCAGCCTCTATAACTGTTTGTTTTGTAGAATAACATCCCCGGAAGCACCATGACACGCCGGAATACATACGTGTGCACGGACCGCTCAGGCGCCGACAGACACTCGCTCCTGCAGAACGGCAAAGACAACAGGTACAGTTTTCAGTACTCGTTACTGCCATTCCGACAAGGAAGGGGTTTATAAAAGACTTGATATTTAAATCCTGCTTTCTTCCGGGCAGCTCCCTGGGTCACCGGATGCCTGCAGCTTCCCCCTCCACGCTCAGCATGGCTGGAGCTGGAGCCGCCTCCTCCTCTTCGTCTTCGGATCGATGCCGCCTCACTCGTGGTTCCACAATCCGCAGCACCTTTCATGGGGGGCAACTGAGGGATCGTGGTCCACCGGTGTACTCTGCCCCCCCAACATCACCCACTCTGTCCCACCATGAACCCAGCCCTCTGCCCCACGCCCGCACCAGAGCAACCTCCAACCTCTTCACCAAGCTGACCTCGAAACTCACTCGCAGGTAAATGTGCGCTTCACATTGTGCTGTTTGCAAAAGACGCCGAAGCGTAGCCAGTTTCTGTTGCTCTCAAAGTCGCAGAGCCGAAATGTTTGAAAAATGGATTAACAACCGTTTTTCTCAGTATTTAAACAGATAAGTTACATGTGAATGAAACAGAAGACACTTAACTCATCATAAAAGCTTTTTTATCTGCAGATTGAGAAACTGTTCCCATATTTCCCATATTTTTTTATGATGTTTTTACACAATAATGATGCTTATTTTAGGTATGTACTTGAAAAAATGAATGTAAAAATCTTTGCAACCTTAAATATCTGTGTGTTTGTGTGTGTGAAGCAGCATTTTGAAAAACTATAATCTATATTCAAAAAGATTTACAAAAATAATTCTGATGGATTTCCAGTTTAGTCTTTAATCAAATGTTCCTTTAAACTTTAGCACTTTTGCCAAATTAGTAGCCGTATAACACATCGATCTACATCAATATATCAATTCAGTGATCAGTAGCATTTTCAAATTGAAAATATGAAAACACATAAGCATAACATAACAACAGTTATGTTTACAATACACATTGCTTTGTTTTAGCAGCCAAAATGTCTTATAATTAATATTAGTTTAATGAAGAAAATACTGCTGTACAAAGATATGACATATAATAAAGTTACATTGAACTACCTTATTAGTTACTAATTAAAATGTTTTGTTAGAAACTTCAAATCAGAGTAAAGTTTACATTTTATTTTGCTTTAACGTGCAAACAGTTCAAATTCCTTTTATTTACATCATGTGAAAATGTGTCTCTTTATCGTCTATTTTTGTAAAAAATCTTTTTTATTAAGTGTATGAGTTAAGAAATTAAATGATTTTTTGGAATTTTCTTAAGGATTAGATACGAGTAGAAGGTAATTCAGTAAATTATCATCAGATATTGTTTCATATCAGTCATTAACTTCTAAATTAGTTACAGCAAATATCAGCAAATATAGAATCATCTGATGCAGTACAAACATAATAACGTTGGTTTCATATTGTAACCCAAGACTATATGAGTATAGGCGCAGCCCTTTAAGGCTATCGCTAGTGGGTTATACCCCTAGCATGCGTGCAGCACTAAAGACTTTTATTCCACACCCACCCACGCTGGGCTGCATAAAAGGAGGTGCAGCCCAGCGATCTGCTCCCCAAAAGCCTTTTTCTTCAGCCGATGGGGAGTCAGTGAGGCCACAAAAACTTAAAGGGCTGCGCCTATACTCATAGAATCTTGGGTTACAATATGTAACCAACATTGTTTTTCGTATAGAATTCCCCCTTTAAGACTATCGCTAGTGGGTTTAAAGGCGAAGCTGGACGTAGTCTACGCCTCACAGGGTCCGTACAGAACCATAAGCATAGACATGACATATGCGTGAAGGGAGCATGACCTTACACCACGATCGCAGGGGTTCTCTGTGTGCCCGCAAAGGGGGCCCAGAGAACAGGTCTTATTCAGCCACGGCCCTCAGGACCGAATTGCCGAGGGAGGATTGCATTAAATTCCGCAGGTAGAATCGGATGAAGGAGCATGGTGAAGACCATCCCGCTGCGCTACACATGTCGTCCACTGATGCACCTGCCAGCAAAGCTGCAGAGGAGGAAACTCGTTTGACAGAGTGAGCTCTGAGCTTCTCCGGAGTATCAGATCCGGAAGAAATGTAAACCTGCTGAATCGCGTCGCACAGCCAATGTGAAAAACGCTGAGGGGAGCATAATGAGGCCTCTCTATAGTGAACGGACAGGTGCTGAGAGCGGCGGAGAGTGGCCGTGCGCGCCACGTAGCCAGCCAGAGCGCGCACTGGGCAAAGCAAATGTGAGCGTGCCGCTTCATCAGACCCATGAGGGGGGAGAGAAAATCCTTCCAGCGTATAGACTCTGGACCTGAAAGAGCTGGTGATGCTCTTGGGGGTGTATGCTGGGTTTGGTCGCAGCAACGCTGAGCTGCCATCCGGCTATATTCTGAGGCAGGAAGGAGCCACAGACAGACCAAATAAATCACCAACCCTCTTGGCTGATGTCAGAGCCAGTAACAGTTCTGTCTTAATAGACAGGAACCTAAGTGGAATCTAGTCCAGGGGATAGACCAAGGATAGATCCCACTGGGGCACGAGGGCGCGCGACACAGTTCTGTGTCTGCGGACGCCTTTCAGGAATCGTTTCCTTAAAGGGTGACTAAACAGGGTCCTGTCAGTGAAACCTACGTGACAAGAGAAAATGGCTGCAGCATAAATTTTAATAGTGCTGAAAGCCAGATCCCTCTCCAGCAGAGACTGGAGGAAGGTGGGGACATGTGACAACGGGCACGCGGTGGGGCTAAGATTCCTCTCCAGACACCACCGCTGAAAAGCTGACCACTTGGCTGAATAAGACGCTATGGTGGACGCAGCTCTGCCATTCTGAATGGTGTTAACCACATTCAGAGGGAGACCGAGACCTATTAAGGCCAGAGCCACAGATGCTGGTAGTGCAGAATCGCACCTCCCGCCTGGGACAGCGTGTCTGTGCGCCATGGAAGCTGCCATAGTCGGGCTGAAAGTACCAGCTGTAAGCGCAGGAACCACATGGCCGTCGTGCGTTCTGGCGCGACCAGGATTACAGACAGCTGTTCTTCTGAGATCCGTTCCAATAGGAGAGGGATCAGAGGTATTGGGGAAAAGCGTAAAAGAGGGCCCGTGGCCAGGGGCAGCAAGCGAACGCATCCACCCCCAGCAGCGGGTCGTCCCGGCTGCTCAGGGAGAACCACAGGTCGCACTGCACGTTTTTGCAAGAAGCAAAGAGATCCACCTTTCCCTGCAAAATCTGTCCTAGATCTGAGACATCAGGCTGGGGTGGAGGGTCCAGTCGCCCTGCTTGGGCCTGACCCCCCCCCTTGGTGGTTGATGTAAGCAGCTGATACCTGGTTGTCTGTGTGGACCAGGACATGCTGGCCCTGCAGCAGCGGGGCGAAATGTTGCGTCACTTTTCATACCATGAGGAGCTCTAACACGTTTATGTGGAAAGACATGTGACCTGGCCACCAACCCCCTATTGCTGGAGATAGGCAGGTGCCCCCCCACCCTGAAAGGGACGCGTTGACCGCGACTTGGGCTGAGGGTCTGCTCAGGGGAACTCAACCGGACAGAATATGAGTGTTCTGCCAGTGGCTGAGGTCCCCCTCTACGGAGGGAGGAACTACAATCATGCGCCTCTTCTGCCGAACTGGGTCGATGCAGAGGCGCGTGAACCACCTCTGCAGCCGCCTCATGTGGAGCAGCCCCAGAGGTACTACCACGTGGGCTGCTGACATCAGACCAAGCAGCCGCATGACTGTCAGAGCTGTCACCACTCTGTGCGGCGCGACTTGGCGGAGCTGATACGTCAATTGGGAGGCTCTTTGATCTGACAGCTGTGCTCTCATTGTGACCGAGTTCAATTCCACACCCAGGTAGATTATGGACTGGTCTGGAATCAGGTAGCTTTTTAACCAGTTAATGGAGAAACCTAGCTCCGTCAGGTGCATTTTCAGTTTGCGGGTTTGTACCGCCGCACAATAAGAACGCCATAAACATTTTTCTGATGACTCGGGTTAACACAGGCATTCCCCCCAAAATGTCATAGTCTCCTGGATTTCTTCGACACGTGGTCAGACGGGTTGTCCCACTTGCAAGCCAGAGGTCTGGACAGAAGAGGCCGCTGGGTTGTCCGTGACAGCTGAGCGGGGTGGCGCTGCTGGGTCCGGTTGCGTCTATCCCTCCAGCAGCGAGCCTGACGAGGGGCAGCTGGGCGAGCCACATGGCGTCTGAACTGCTCTGCTTCCGGATAATGATCCAGGAGAGACCTGTACTGAGGTCCGAACAGCCTGTCTGGGCTGATGGAACCGTCCAGTACATCCTGCCTAATCTCCTGCGGCAGCGAGGAGGAGACATGGAGCCAGAGGTTGCGGAGCGTCATGTGGGACCAGGCAGAGACTGCTGAAGCAGCACAGAGGTTGAGGATGGTGCTAGCTGCATCAGTTACATCCTCCACTCGCTCTGCCAGCGTGAAGGGATTCTCCACCATCTTGGGGACCCCGAATACCGGCAGTGCTACGTTATTTGCGGCCGCTGATGACTGAACGGTGCACTGGTGGATCCGGTCAGATTGGCGGGCCGTCATCCTGATTATGTCCGGCAGGAGTTTAACAAGGGTGCCGATGGCGGGAAGGTTCGTGGTGGTAGAGACGGGAAGGGGAAGAGGACCCGAATGTGCTCCGGTGGCTTCCTCTAGCTCTGCTAGCTCCGAGTCTCCCATCTAGGAAAACTGGACGGGGATAGCAGGTTCTGGCGGGAGGGAGTCGTCCAACTACTGCCAAGCCCTCTCCAGCGGGACCTGTTCGGTGGCGAAGTCGTCCTCGGCACAGGCGGTGAAGAAATCAACTCGCCGTTGCTTCTCCTGGCGTGGAAGCAGAACGGGCAGGTGGCTTGAGGTGTCAATGCCAGCCCGGCATGATGGGGGCCAAGCCAGCCTTGGCACTTCGCGTGTAGGTCTCCCTGGAGGATGTACCCAGTCTGGAATTCTGGCACGAACGGTCTCCTTTAAAGGAATCCATTGCTTTTAAGAAGGAATCGAGTGCTCTGAGGAATTGTAGTCTTCATGGCTGAAGAAAAATGGGGAGCAGATCGCTGGGCTGCACCCCCTTTTATGCAGCCAAGTGCGGGCTCAGGCTGTGGGTGGGCGTGGAGTAAAAGTCTTCAGTGCTGCGCGCATGCCCGCAGGGATAGCAATAGCCTTAAAGGCCGAAGCCTACATGAAATAGAACGCATTTGTAAACTAGCAACTGGCATGCTTTACTCTATGCTAACACTAAGACAGTGGCTTTTTGGATTAGATCTATATTTAAAAACTTGCTTCAAGTGTTTGCAGGTAAATTTTCAAGCTAAACTTTGGATAGAGCCAAGGTAGCTTTTCCCCTTCTTTCTGTTTTCATGCTCAACCACCTTCCAGTTAGCTGGGTTGTTTTATTTAATGCAACAGCGGTTAGCTAGCTAGCTTAATTAGTTACATGAATTTAAAGGTTTCTTCTCCACAATTAAATTTACAATTGTGGACCAATAATTATTTTTACACTGATGTTTTTTGAGGCATTATTCTACGATGTTTTTTACACTCTATCAATAATGTGTTAGCACTGACACACTCCTGCATTAGTGTTAGCATTCACCCGCTCCAGCAGTGATGTGTTAGCATTCACACACTTCAGCAGTGATGTGTTAGCATTCATACACTTCAGTAGTGATGTCTTAGCATTCACACACTTCAGCAGTGATGTGCTAGCATTCTCACACTTTAGCAGTGATGTGTTATCGTTCACACAATCCAGCAGTGACATGTTAGCATTCACACGCTCCAGCAGTGACATGTTAGCATTCATACAGTCCAGCAGTGATGTGTTAGCATTCACACAGTCCAGCAGTGATGTGTTGACATTCACACACTTTAGCAGTGATATGTTAGCATTCACACAATCCAGTGAATTAGCAATAAGATTCTGTAGCTGCATTGTCAATCCTTATGCTGCGGACCACCAAAACTCAAATGTAAGACCTGCTGTCTGCTATAAATTGAGTAAATAAAAGACAAAGTAATCCCACAAGAGTGGTTTTAAACTGCTTAAAAGTAAAGAGAAGTTGGAGGATTCCACCAGTTTATTAAATAAGCTGTTTTCTTTTGAGAACTGTCTCCATACACAGATTTGACTCTACTAATCTTTTAATCAGTAAAACATCAAAAAAAGTTAATAAACATTAGCTCATCTTGAATTTGATGCCAGCAAAAGGTCTCAGAAAGGTTGGGAGGTAACCATGTTTTCTGCTGTGTCACACCCACTCTTAAACATCTGCAAACTGAGACCAGCTGTTTGACCTTTGGGAATTTTTTTTTCTAACACTTCGGTTTCAATGTTATTTTAATCTTAAATTTAGAGGCGTGTCCTTTTGACTGATGTGTGTTCGAGCGCTATCACTGGTTACAGCTGCGTACTTCCTGCTCGCTCCACCGTGACGGAGCCCTCTCAGTTCTACCATTTCATCCATTTTGGGATTTTCCGATAATGAGGAAACACCAAGATGGCGACGGTAGGACCCGCCTATTGGCTTCAAATCTGCTCTTCCGGGTCACGTGATGGTATGCGCTGTCCAGTAATTTATACAGTCAATGGGTAAAACTTTAATCTGTCGATGGCACAGTTATCTTTGGAAGAGCTACTGAGCCATGAAGTGATTTCCATGCCTGTTTTTAATCAAAAGCTATAGGGGGTTTTTCATTATAAGTCCACTGTACTCCACCTGCCGTGGAGCGCTCTATTATGCCAGAATGCTTTTCCATTCCAAATCCAGTCTAAGTCCAGGCGCTCTATTGTGGGAGGGGTTATGGCTAACCCTAACCATTTTTTTCTAGAAAGTTACCGATGTCTTCTAATAGCAACACAATGCAACAAAACAACACGTTCTCTGATATTTAATGTAGGCTATTGTTTAATTTGTATAATAACCCTGCTGCTCGGGTTATGGTTTATAATGAGTAATAAAATCACGGCGCAAATCAGACGTCTCGTCGGGCAAGACAAGGCGACCTGGAGAGGCAGTAATTATCATTACTGTGTACATCGCTGTGTAGTGACATCATTCGCTGCAAGCCAATCCGCCCGCAGACCTCAAGCTACCCGCACGGACCGACAGGCCTGGCCCAACTACAAAGTGTACCAAGTCCAAAAAGTGTACCAGTACGGTCCGACAAATTTTTTTTTGATAAATTTTGTAGATAATCTGCACCACCTTACTTCTGAGAGACTCAGCTTCTTTAAAGTGCTCTTTGAAACAAATAGCTGACTTGATAAATGGCTGCACCAGGGCTGCCGAAGGCCGAGCGGCGCGACCATTTATGCTATTTGTTAAAGACAGATTGGGAGCATTTCGGTGTGTAGAATTTGGTCAGTTACAAATGCGTACCCGAACGAGCAAATAAAGAATAAAGATGAAGGAGTGTGATGTTTTAAATGGCTGCAAAGACCACCGCTGTTTACTGAGGCTGCCACCTTTTATCTCTCTCTCTGAGAATGTACACAAACATGAAGGCCTCCATTGTCGCCATGTTTTTTAATTTTCTGAAAGTCATCTGAACTTTACACTGCCCTGGCGGGGGATGTATAAACTAGTAACCATGGCAACATAAGGGGCACATGATAGGTTGAGAACAGTGAGATGTGAAACTGACCTAATTACGTATGTAAAGGGACCATAAATGGGTCTTTAGTTGCAACATGTCCCCCCTACTTTTCTTATAGTTTTGTTTCCTCTTCCCAACCTTTTGTGAGATGTTCTGCTGCCATCAAGTTAATAATGAAGAAGAATTATTCACAAAACAATCGAAAGCTTGACTTCCAATATTTATTATGTTCTTTGTGTGTCCATAGTTTACCATGTTTGCAAATTGTTTTTGTTTTTTTTCATTTTAAATTTTTCGCAGCATGTTAAATTCTGCTTTTTATTCTACTTCTCTCACAGAACAAACAGAATTAGGTTCCAGTGGTGGATGTTCTGGTTTGTTTTTGGTTTTTTTGTTTGTTTATTGTTGGGTGTAAGATAATTTTGCAAAACATGATATAACATCATGAAGTTCTGCTTTTCAGTTTGAGCACCGCCTGGGTATTGGTCCATGCTTATCTATACATGATATACACCTAGGCCTTTTTGCAAACCCTTGTGCAGCCCTGGATTATCCACTGCTCCCCTCTGCCCCCCCCTCCAGTCGTCATAATCACACACGTCTAATCTTATCAAACCTCAGCTTTATCCTTGCCAATCAGCCCCTGTGCTGCACTCTTCTTCACCATTTGCTTTCCTGTGATTCAATGATATTCTCTCTTAGGTTAGTCGTGAGGGGGGGGGGGGGGGGGGGGGGGGGGGGGGGGGGGGGGGGGGGGGGGGGGGGGGGG
>JBAMHX010000017.1:346502-358630 GCA_037177515.1 Pseudomugil tenellus
TGTACACGCACACACACACATAAGTCCCCCCCACACATGCACACACACACATATATATATATATATATATATATATATATATATATATATATAGATATATATATATATTAACCATCTATTCTGTCCATGAACAACGTCCTTGGTGCTGACTCTGATTCATAAAATAAACGTGCTCGAGTATTTTATATAGATATATAGATAGATAATAAAATGGAATGGTCATATTCCAAGATTACGCCGACTTTATTTTCAGGTAGAAACACACTGTCCGTAATTGCCTGTAGGCAACATGACAGGAACTGGACACAGAAATGTACGAGCATACTCTGAAGGCATCACGTCTTTCGCCGCGTGTGCCCGAAGCATCACAGAGCATTTAGCTGGAGACGATGTGAGTTAACCGGGAAGTCCACCGCGTGAGTCCGTCCAGGATAGTTTCACCAGGCGTAACTTTCCAGCCTTTCAGAAGCAATGGCAGCTTATGGTGGAGCCGTACCGTAAAACTAAAGGTAAGAAAGGACGGGAAGGGATGTTTATGGAGCCGCTGCGGCGGAAAAACTGATGTTTGGGGGAGACTGTTAGGCTGCAGCCTCCTGACCTCTGCTGTGATTATAAACAGTTATCTGCTGTACTCTGTTACACACTTCAAAGCTTAGATAACCTCTTTATCAAAGTTACGTGAGAAGAGTTTACTTTCTGTTAAAAAAAAGTTACAAATGACTGCGACCATCTAACTGTCGTCTCTTATAGGATTCTTTTTTTTTTAGCAGGAAAATGCTTATAATAAGGGAGATGGGGGAGAAAATATTAAAGAGGTGTGATGAAGATAAAAATTAAAAGATTTTATTCTTAAATTTTCCAAGTAGGAAAAAATGATGAATAATTCGTTTAGCCTGTTGATTAGATTAATTCGATAGGTTGCAGTTTTAATTATTTTTGCTATCATCATTGTTCTTCATTTTTAAAGTTTATTAATGTGTATTCTGTCTGATACTTAAATATCCTTCAATTTATTCAAAAGAGGTCCTGATATATCCTGATTAAAGCTGTACTTATTTTCTAACATTTATCTGACAGAAATGATTCTTTCATCAGATTGGCAGTGCCACATACAGTATCCTTTCTCACTTGTCTCTTTTGTCCACAAGGGACATGTTAAAGAGTTGTTGATGCATAAGACAGCAGGCGTTGACTGCAGATGCACCCCCAGTGCTGGTCCATTATATTTGATTAGTTAGATAATATCGCTTAGATCTCTTTTCATATCCTAATAGCATTAAAATGATTAGATATTTATTTATACAATTTTTTGTACTTTTACTTTTCTCCTCTCATCTCTTAAAAACTAGCATGTTTAGTGTTAGTCTTGGGTACTTCTGGCCATCAGAATAAATACAGAAATCATAATTTTAACTTAGTAATGACAAATCTATAGAGTGTAAATCTAAAAATCTATAGATGGTAAATATAAAACCTAACTGAAATGGACATTATAATATATATAGAAATCTTCTTTATTGTGTATTATCAAAATAAGCAGCAATTAGTGAGTTTTTTTTAACAATTATTTTATAAAGGACACTTTTAAAACACATATATTCAGTTTGTGCTAATACCAGAGGACTAGTATTTAATATATGTTTGAGTGTTAATTTGAACTATATTCAGGAAACTATAATGAAAATTATGCGTGCAACCATAACAACTAATTGCATTTGAATCCAAATGAGATAAATCATAAACTTGCAGATTTTTCGGTGTCCTAGTTGTTTTGGTCTCTGAAGGAGACAATATGTTTTGTTGCTTGGGAGTTTATCACAAGACATCCATCACAACAGTTCACTGACACTGACACTTGCAACGTGTGTGATGGCTGAAGTAAACCAATGCTGCTGCATTGTGTTGAGACACCGCCATGCACACCGCTTGTGGGTGCCATGAGATAATGAGCCATACTACACCTTACATTTCTCTCACATTTCCTGTACAATCAGTCGGTAAAACTGTACAGATGATCCAGATCTCCCACCTCCTCATCTCCTTGATTTGAAGACGTCGGGACCTATGGATAGGTTTCCTTTATCCTCAGATCGCCGCAGCCTCATTTAGTTATCAATGCTTAATGTGACATTAGCAGTGAATGGCAATTACCCCAGTCACATTAAATTAGGATCTGGATGTTGCTTTGTGTAATAGCTCTTAGTCGGAGATGTTTAGTTTCCCGGTTATCTTACCTCTATTGACAATTAATAGTTAAACAGATAAGTTACATAGCTTTGTGTTGCAGCAGTGTGCTGCACTGTAATGCATGGTATTTACCAGCCTTTCGCTGTGTGGAAGAGGAGAGATAGTGCTTGTAGGGGTCTGTTTTCTTTTCTATTATTTTCATTGACTCCCTCATGTATTGTAAGCGTTGGACAGCTGATCAGCTTCTGCGTGTTAATCAGCATTTTGTTGGTCCAAACTAGATTGTTGCTCTGAACTGAATGCTTGTTTCAAGCACAGATATTAGCAAAATGTTGACTTCCAGCTCCCATCTTTTGTGTTATTCTTTTAGGTTTCTACACCATGTGATAACACTTTAAATGAACGTTAGATGCAAAATAATGCAGGGTAATAAGTAGAGCTTTCCTCCTTAATAAGTCACATGGATGGGAAAACATAATTACATTAGGGAATGCTCACTGGGGTCATGCAGGATAAGTAGGAATTGGCTGTTAAGTGTTAGCAGTGTTTGTACATGATGTTGTCATATCACTGCACAGCCAGTAGTTTATATATTCTGATGAAGTTTTGTCAGTATGTTGAATATTGCATAACAAGTGTTCTTTTCTGGGTTCATGTTGAAGTTGAGAATGCAGTTCCTTCTAGGGTGTCAGGACTGCTGGTGACTGGGCACAGAGTCTCAGGTAATGGAAACCTCAGCAGCTGCTGTCTGCTGGTTGTCAGACGTTTGTCTCCGACCCGTTTCTATCCGCCTAACCTCTGGCCACATGCGGCCTCTCCATGTCTACCTGCATCTACCTTTTATAGTCAGGTTAGCGTAGAGGTTTTTCAGGAAAAAGGAAGTTGCGTGGCAGATCAACCCAAGGGATAGAATAGCTTAAAGAGAGGTTTATGTCACAGCCAAACATGCGTGGTTCAGTAGATTTTAAATTAAACTGAATGATATGTTATTAAACCGTGATGAGAAAATTAGTTATTGGAGTAAAAGTTAGTTGTGGAGATGATAAAAAAATCAGTTGAATAGATATTTTCACTCCCAGTTTCTTTATTTATTTTATTTTATTTATAATTTTTTAAAACAATATTTAATTTAATTTTTAATTAAATTTTTATTTGAAATATTTTATTTATAATATTTTACATTAATTGATTTCAATTTTGATTTTAATTGTTTTTTATTTTATTTTACTTTTACTTTTAATTTAATGTAACTTTTTTTATTTATTTTAATAGTGATTTTTAATTTTGTCATTTTACTTTTTAAATTTATTTTAAATTTGCCTTTTGATTATTTTACATTAAAAACTGTATTTAACTTTATTTTACATTAATTTTGATTGTAATTTATTTTAATTTTATTAACATTTGTTTTTTAATTTATTTAAATTGTGTTTTTTTAATTTTTGGCATTTGACTTTTTAAATTAATTTTAATTTTGACTTTATTTTATTTTATTCCCCCCTTCATGTCTCGGTTTAAATTAAGAAAAAAAGGCAATCATTTGTAAATTTTACAAATCAATATTTTATTAATGATGGAATAAATTAAACATATCAAAACTGAAAAGTGAGACAATAAGTTAATCTTGTATTTGATGGCAGCACATCCAACAGAATTGGCACAGAGCCATGGTCACCACAGTGTTGCATCAACGCTTGTTGTTTACATCCAGTCATGCTGCTGTGATCACGAGCCCTGTAGTCGGTAACTACAAGGTTCTGTTTTTGGAAACTTGGTCTTGATTTCTGAACATAGTCATTGATCTGATGAGTTTTTCACATGTGAATGTTTTTCTTTAGATTGAACTTGTTTATTGGTTCTATGTACTCTACAAGTCCGTGCTGTTCATTGTCTTTATATTAGAGCTGATCTGTGCAGAAATACTGAGTTGCCTCAAACCAGAAAACACGTAGAACTAAGTAGACAGTGAATTTATTTATTACTTTATTATTTCTGTTAATCTATTATCCACTAAAGTCAATAACAAAAATATTTTATTTCAGTTTTCTTCACAATGTGTTTGATTGAAATCGGTTTTAGTTGAAAAAAATCTCATTCCAAATCCTTAATGAAGTCAGTTTTACCAAATGGTGATGCAATAGGACTCAGAAACATTTTGACTCATAGATGGATTGGGCATGAAAGGGTTGTGTCCACTTGTGCTGTAGCTTAACACTTCCAGTTATACAGAAACTGGATGGGAATTATTTTGTTTTAGTCTACTATGATATATAACAGAGGTTTCTGGGTTCTTATTGACACTCCCAGAAGACACAAACACACCTGAACCTCACCTAATGGTCTTAATTGCTGATTTTTACATTTTTTTCATACACATTTCTGACATGCTTTACGGTTTCAGACTTTGCCTGGTTTTTGTCCAAATTTGTCTGATGTAATTGGCTTTTTCATTCCCTTGGATGGTTAATTCCAGATTCAAGTTCACAGAGGAATTTCAGGAATAATCATATTAACACTGGAATAATTTGACTTCCTGATCAATTTTCTTGGTTTAGACATCTAAAGTCTACTTTTGATAACTTTGTTTTTTTTATCTTTTTCATCAGAGTAAAATGTTCACATGCAATCCAAGAGTCCTGGTTTGGTCAGTCTAAGACGATAACTGGATCTGTTTTCTAACATCGTGCAAACTAGAGGTGCACAATTTTAGATATCCTTATAATTCCATTTCGATTCAGGGGGCTACAAGTTGATTATTTAGCAATTATTTGGCTACCTTAATACTACTTTATACTCCATTTAGTATTCATTCATTCACATAACCATATAAATGTATCTCCACCATCTTTTATTTATGCGAACCATAACTAACTCCTCACAAATCAAATATACGTTTCATGTTGTCTTTAAATGTTTCCGTGGCCTCTTCAGGAAAAAGGTTTAAGCCATAGCTCGGAAAAACAATCCCTTCTAACGTGGGGTGGGACCGAGCTGCTGTCACGTTTTAGTGCTAATATTAGATTTTATTTAGACTTTAAACAACTAACATATGGAATTAGCTTTGTGTGTTCTCATGTTGATTAAAACAAAATATTTCAAAATGCTTCAAACATGATGAGTAAATCCCACGCTTAGTAACTATAGCTGCTAGCTTCTTGCTATCTCTGTTTATTGTCTAAAGTATTTGGCCAGCTGCTCAACTTTCAGCTTTCTGTCAGACTATACAGCTGCGTTTCGTTGTTTAATTATTATGAAAAAAATTAGTTTTTGAAAATGTATTTACGAATCGTATTTGAGTCGCATGTTACATCGAGATTAATCAATCAACGGGGGAATTTCCCCACCTGTAATATAAACATATTTACTCCCAAAGTTAAAATGACTGATGCTTTTTATAACTTTTGGCTGTAGCTCAGGAGCTAAGAGCAGTTGTCTGCCAACCTGGAAGTTGGTGGTTAGATTCCACGCTTCCCCTGACTATATGTTGCATATGTTGCAACTATATGCTGCATGTCATCAGTCTCAGTGACCACATTTTGTTTCGAACTGATGCAACTCGAACTGCAGCCAGGGATGCTAGACCATTTTGATAACTTTTATTAAATAGTGATAGATTTTTTCTTTGTTAGTCCCTGAATTGGTGACCTGTCCAAGGTCAAATCATCCTCAAAATTGATTAATTCTGCCACTTAAAACACTTGATCTTTTCTTTTAATTTAATTTCTTCTTGGAAAAATCTAGCTGTCTCCAAAGTAGGTGGTTTATTTCAAATCTTTCTGAATACATCATGTAAGGCAAGAATTACAAAAGGAAATAGATGTGAACCTTGTAACCTTGAGAATAAAATGAAAATTTTTTTACAGTGGACGGCTTGAACAGGATGAAATAGAAGCGAACAGGTTGAAAGAAGATCAGCAGACTCGAGGAATTGAACATTGTCAGCATGCCTGGCGTGCTGTAAACTAAGCCTCATGCTCAGCCAAGCTTGCAGTGCTGTCGTCCAGATTGAATGCGACGGCAGCACGGACATGGAGGGAACAGAGGCGGAGCATGTACAACGACCTCTCGGAAACAATTATTCCCACTGCCGTACTGATTGAGCTGGTGCTGTTAATTTATACGCCAAGCTATACGAGATTTATTATGAATCAGTGGTAGAATTTGAACTATTTCTGTAGTACTTAGTGGAAGCTGGGGATGTGCATGATGTGTAATGGAAACAATCCATGTGCATCCCAGTTGGTTAATGACTACATAAACTTTTAACCCACATCCCACAACTGGACATAAGCATGATCCTGATAAAGTGTGGAATGAATTTGCGAACAACATGATTAGAAAAATAAAAAATGAAACAGTTTGAAAACACCAAACTCTGGTTTAGATTAGACACGTGACCTCATATCTGCTTAACCACAGAGTTTTCTCCATGTTGTCCATTTTAGTGGATCAATTTTTTCCCCCTTTTTATAGGCTTCGCTTCTTCACACTTAATGGAAAATCTTTCATTCAGTACCCAGTTACTAGTATAACTAGACTTGTATTTATAACATCATCCTCGCTTGTTTAAACATTTGCAGGGACTGCTCTGGAAATTTTCGTGCAATGGAAACAACTTAATAAGATAACTCTTTAACAAACCGTGGCCTCCGTTGCATTTCCATGCCCGGTGAGTCATATATATGCACTTCATGTTTCCTTTCCGGCTTGATGGAATCAGTTAAAGGAATCAAAATGCTGCGTTTCGGCATTCAAACTGTCTTTAGATAAAGCATATATAAAAACTTCTGTGTTGACTGTTTTGGGCAAAGTCGAGACGTCCCAAAAGGTATCTGTAGCTAACAATATTAAAAAATAGTGGAAACAAAACCATATGGCTAAATGAAACCTCTTTAAGGTACTTTTATTGCCACACTATTGATTTGGCTCAGTCTGTCGACCTGTGTGGCATCATGGATTATCTTACACTCTGATTCATCTGGTTCACTGACAAGCCAAAGCCCTGTGTTACTTATTAAAGGGACGGATCCTTTTCCTTTCTTTGCATCAACTGCAAACAGGGAGACAATCGAACACTGAGACTGTCTAACCACCTTGATTTGTGTGTAACTCGATCAGATTCTATTGTGTTGTAATTGATGTATTTTAGCAATTTATCTCCTAAGAAATAACTTCCTGACAAATTCAGGAAGATGTTCATTTTGTTATATACTTTTATGGTCTATAGTCTGTCAGCTTTCCAAAAACTTTCAGTGTTTTATGTAATAGATTCTTAATACTTTTTAACATCAGTTAAATCAATGCTTAATGTCCTCTAGTTATAGCTACAAGTACGATTACAGGTTTTACAGACAGGTATGTAGTGCCAAATGTTGGAATAACTAATGAGACTTTGTTTGGCTTATCTAGATATAACAGCTTGTACTTTGACAATCCTGATGTTTTGTATAAATTCACCTGTAAAAATTTATTTAATACAGAGTCAGCTGTCAACATAGCTGAGGTATGTGGTAAACTATGCCTCTATAATTGTTCTAAGTGCATGTCAACATCAGGAAAAGGGAAACTGAGTTTCCTCCTAAAGTATGTTCATAATAATAAGTTAAGTGGTGCCTAAAAAGGGATGCAGCAGTACCATCGGACTGTTTGCGCTGCTGTGGAAACTATTCTAGCTGTGCTTTTCACACTAGTGATTATCTTTGAACTGCATGATGTTTGATTCGGGTCCCTGTGATTAAATGTTGGTGTAATTGTGACAACGTTCAATTAGACTGTTGTGTATGGCAGCAGTGTTGATCATTTTTCTCTAAACAGAACTTTGATGATCAGTCGAGTATGTTATGGTTTTTTACGTGAGTGAAACACATTTTTCTTGACATGACACCAATTTTCTGCCTTCTGTGGGGTCACCTGGGCTGGGAAGCAATGCACTACAACAGCATCTGGAACAATAATGTAAACAAGCTCTTCAGAAGGTTGTGGGAGAACCAGCCAGCTGCTAGTTGTTGTTAAAGTGAAGTTGATATGATAAAGGTCGTCCTTTTGAAGACTTAAACAGGTATACCGAGTATTAAAATCCAGGGAGAAATTGAATTTTTCGTGGATGAAGCGCCACCTAGTGAGGAAACCCTAAATCCCGAAATGGTGAAAATCAAGCCAGGTCGTCCCAAAGGGGAGTTATCACGCTCATACAAAGGATATCGGACGGTGGCAGCAGCGGTCATGATGAAACCATAATATCCCTGACACTCCGCGTTTGTGGATATAAAATTGACTTAAATTAGAGTAAAAACTCCAGTACGTTCTATCCTGTCTTGCATTATTCTATTAAATAAAGACGTGAGGAACAACACAAAGCAGAGAAAGTGGGGGGAGGGGGTGACTGGCTGTGCCTTCTAAATAGCTGCTGTAGTCTCACAGTAAATACTGTAGATTTCCATAAAAAAATTAAGTATTTTTGCCTTAGATTTGCAGAGATATTAGTCTTTTCAGTACAGAACAGAGGCATACCAAACGTTCCCACGCTGAAGAATAACTGCTTTTCACATGGGTCCTCTATTAACAAGAACAGTGCAGCCTCTGGCTAATGGATGTTTGGATTAGCGACAGGTTTAAGACAAAACCATAGCTGGAAAATTTTCTTTCAGCATGGAAAGCATTTAAATTGCAGAGGTGTAAAAAGGACTTTCTTATATTTCTATGTTACAAAAGTAAATAAAAATTGTTAAATGGTTGAATATTTTTTACTTTGAACACAGACTTTATCCAAAATTATACTCATTAAAAATTGTTTTATAAACCAGACATGTCATAGCCTTGCAAGTAATCCCAATACTCTGTTTTACAGCATACATAGAATTAAAATTTTTCATTGAACAGAAAAATTGAACTGTACATTAAAATAGTTTGTATCTTTATTATGACCCCAAACGCGGAGTGTAGGGGATATAATGGTTTCATCACGACTGGCGCCGCCGGATAGCCTTCGTGTGAGCGTGATAACTGGAACGGTTTTCACAATTGGAATTTGATACTCAATGTACCTGTTTAGGTACCCACGATCTGTAACAAATTTCACCATTATCAAACTTATGGTTTCTCCACAAGGTGGCTCTTTATTCAAGAAAAATCTGATTTTTGGCTATATCTCTGAAACTATTTCTCTCACTGACCTTAAAACAAGTGCAAATTAAAGGTCATGACTTCAGGATGCATCCTGTCCTGACGTCATACCGAGCTGGTTCAAAGTTTCAACACCAGGTGGAACTTTGTAGCTGAACATCGGTACCTTTTACTGTACTGTGTCGAAGATTGGGGACTTTGGAGGATATACCCTTCCGAAGCGACAGCATAGGCCTTGTTTTCTACAGAAACATCTTGCAGATACTGTTCAGTAAAATGGAGGAGGCCAGTTATATTTAAAAATCTTATTTTGAAGATTTTACTGCAAGCAGTTTCATTTAAATATGAATAAATATGTTATTTATACAAAACAGTTTTATCATTTTTTTACTTTTTTTCTAGTATGTGTAGCAAACTGTGATTTTTATTTACCGTTACATCTCTAATACATTTGGTTGATACTACTGCTGTAGGAATATATCTGTCTGTTTTCCTTTTATAAACTCCGCTTGACGTTCATCTGCCAGCTGTTTGGGAGTCCGTGTACTACGCTTTTATTCCTAAAAGGTCCTGTATGATGTAAATTATAGAATCCAAGTATTTCTGCATGCCACCTGTACCTCCATATGATCTGGTCCAGAACATCTGGAATGTAAAAATGAAACAACTCAAAATCCTCCGCACTCCAAATGATCACATGTGGCTGAAATAGCTAGAAATGATCATATTTTGTTGTCTGAGTGTCTGAATTGAAAAACAGTAAGACAAGGCAAGTTTATTTGTATAGCCCCTTTCATGAACACAACAGTTCAAAGTGCTTTACATGAAAACATTAAAAGCATTACAGATGTTGAAACAGAAAAGAAGAATAAAAACAGAGCAAGAATCATAATAAAATAATAAATTAAATTAAAATCATTAAGAAGAACATAATTAAAAAAGTTATTGTGCAGATTTTATTTATAGCTGGAAGAGAAAAGATAAGTTTTTAACCTGGATTTAAACGTTTCTACATTTGATGAAAGTTTTATCTCTACGGGCAGTTTGTTCCACTTGTTTGCAGCATAACAGCTAAATGCTGCTTCTCCATGTTTAGTCTGGACTCTGGTCTGGACTAGTTGACCTGAGTCTTTGGATCTAAGACCAATTGTATCCGATTATATCTGTATTTGTTTTACGCAGGAATCAATCTCATCTTCGCTCCGTAGACTAATGTTGCATCATGTTGTGTGCTGATTTTATTTGCCTTGCTGTGAAACAATATACACAATGTTAGAGGCTTACCTGTGTGTAGCATTTACAGCCCTGAAAGGTGATCTATATCAGTATTTATATAGGAACACTGCTTTTCTACCTGTGTTTTTATGCGTGTGCATGTAAACAGCTGCACGTAACTTCTTTTGTTTTGTTTAACTCAAAATAATTAAGTTACATAACTGAATTTTATTAATCTCATGATGAAACTCATTTAATCACAAGCGGCTCAGATTCCAGCAGCGCTCTAGATGATGAACTCTTAGCTTTTTTTTTTTTTTTTTTGAAAATATTCACCAGTGACTGTTAGATGCTTTACAATAATGGATGATCCATTGATGAACGAGTACAAAAGCTTGAAACAGCAAGTTGATCTACATATCTCTTCACTGTCTGACTGGAAGCTGCAGCAGGAGGGGTTATTGTCCACGTATTTTGAGCTGATAAAGGATTCTCCGGTGGTGAATGAGACATTGGAGTTGCTCAAAACCGCTACTGTGAGTCATTCTGTTTTAATTTATTTACTGTTATTGATGCTTGAATAATTCATGGCAGGGTCACACACAAGTGCTTTGCATGTCAGAAAGAACTTCCTGCATCTGATGGCACCCCACTGCCAGAGTACAGGCAGGAAATATTAAACTGTTTAAGGTGCGAACTCCTTCTTCTGCCGGCACTCTGATCAGTGTAAGTTAATCCCAGGCAATCACTTATCGTTGGTGTTGACAGATGGTGGCTGTGTCCGAGGCAGTAAGGGGAGATGAGCTGTCACCTAGCTGAATGTTCCTGTGCATGAAGAGGAAAAATGGAACACATATCTATCAACTCCTTGTGACCCCTGAACCCAAAAGCATTAAAAAAGTTTGTAAACAAGGAGGTTTTTTTAAATCAATGTCTATTTTTTCCAATATTAGAACATAAGCTGTAAATAAGTTCAACATGAATGTTTAAAGAAAAAAAAGATGGAAGGAGTTGATCTGAATCTGTGTCCCGAAAGTGGACAGCACTGATTTTTGCACTGCTTGCTAAACTTTTTATGTGAAAAGACTAAAAAGCACATGGGAATCCACAAGTGCTTTTATCTGGATGTTTACAGAGCTGCTTGTAGTTGACATTGGGGGGAAAGATGTCCTGCTATATTTAGGTGAATGCATTAATCAATAATGCATCTAGCTCTTCCAGTAGCAGCTTCTTGATCAGTTTGCAGTCATTATCAACCAAGGCTCTGCTGTACCCCGCACTACTTAACTAGAACACATGCAATTTGGTAGTTTTGTTGCTTAGGAAACAATGGTATTTTAAAGTGTTTCTTTGGGTATGTTGGCAGAGTGTGTGTAAATTACTGATTTTATGTTGAACCAAAGAGAGGATTGGTGCTTTAATCAGACCATCATCTTACTGCAGAAGCGTTAGGACCTTCCCACCTTCTAATACGTTAACTATTCATCACTGATAGGTTGTAAAAAATATGAATGTTCAGGAGAGAGTCGGGGGAAAAAAAAAAAGAAAGAGGAGGAGGGGGGGGGGGGGGGGGGGGGGGGGGGGGGGGGGGGGGGGGGGGGGGG
>JBAMHX010000017.1:371937-382901 GCA_037177515.1 Pseudomugil tenellus
TATTCTATTCTATTCTATTCTATTCTATTCTATTCTATTCTATTCTATTCTATTCTATTCTATTCTATTCTATTCATTTAACAAATGCTTTTTCCCAAGCTACTTACATCTAAAAATTTAAATAAAATAATAATTGACTTTGTGAGCACTTAACTGTTTAAAGCCCAACGTAACAACAACCAGGAAGGAAAGTCCAATCTTTATCTGGACCTTTAACAAAATCTGGAACAAAGTTGTAATAATTTAATTTTGATATTGTCACAATTATTACTATGTGATGGGTCAAATAGATTGTATTGTAATGTTCTACTGGTATCCACCAGGAAGCAGGATTGCAGTATCATGTGTTGAACAACAGGGGTTTGAGTAAAGTTTCTACCACAGAGTGATGCAAAATGCAAAAAATTATTTGTATTAAATATGATACATTTGGCTTTGTAGGGTTAAAGCCCCATTAGTAAACTTTGGCACATTTTTTTACTCTGCTGACACCTAAAAAAGTTTTATTTATTTATTTAATCATCTGTTTTACATCCTGTCTTTTCTCAGAGCTCTCTCCTGCCAGTAACAGTCATACCCATCTCTTGTTCTGTCTCTTTAACTATTTATTTTCCCCGCTTTCTCTTTTAATGCCCTCTTGTTTCTTTGCTGAATTAGCCATGCTACATGTTACAAAGGGCCAGCTTGTTGACAACCAGTTGATAGTGTTTGACACAGTACCATAAAGTGTAATGCCATTGTAAAGTGATGTTTCATGAGAGAAAAAAAAATAGGTGTGATCATCCAGCGTAGGGACGAAGCAGGATTTTTGGCTCCAAAAATGTACTTAATAGATATCTGTTAACAATCATCAGTGTTAATCATCCCGGTCATCAGTTAGTCAAGTAAGATCCAGCTGACTGTGAAGACTTATAATCGTCTTTTAGGTTTTGTTTTGTTTTTTTTTTTTCATTCAAGCCTCTGATAAAATCTGATACAGGCTAATGAGTGGTATCACTTACATGAGTCCGCCACAGCATTAAAACAGAGGATGTGACCGCATTGTGTTGGCTAGCTGACAATACCAAGCAGAAAGTTTTAGAATATATGTAAACTAAGCAAGTTTGAGCATCTAAGCTCCTTTGACATGACTCAGCTAAAATCAAGGTTATTTTTGTGTGATTATTTTTTAATAGAATCCCTCTTTTTTCTCTTTTTGCATATCCAAACCTAAAATCTTAATTTTCTAAATGCAAAAAATGCCCCTTATCACATATCCTGATTATAGGACCTCCTATTATCAGACTGCTGGTTGGGAAATTCCAAACATCCCGGTATGAATGCACCTGCAAGGTTTCCAACAAGTAAAATAACAGAAAAACAAACAACAGCTATGAAAGGAAATTCCCCAGCGTGTCCTTCCAGAACTGTGACCACTCCTCCGTTATGGACCCAGTACTCGTCAGCTGTTTCCACTTGTCTCATGAACGCTACAGAGACGACTCAGGATCAGAGGTGCCAATTCCCGGTAAAGTAAAACTCCTGTCCAGCCGCTGTTCCAAGCAGTTACCAGACCAGCTAAATGTAATGAGAACAGTTCATCTGCCAGGTAAACGAGGTGAAAACACCTTTGCTAAATGTGCTGGTAAACATGGCAGGACTTTTACCTTCTGGAACAGGAATTGCCACCTCTGCTCAGGATAACATTTTTTACTCCTTGCACATCACTGAACTCAAACATTCCTGCTTCCCAGATTATTAACAAAAAGATTTCTGTGTTCCATGTAAACACCATATCTGAAAAATAATCCAATCAGGAGAGAGAGGTGACCATCACAAAACCCAACGGTGAAACCATGGTAACCACAGTACGGGTCTGGAATGAGACCGTTTCCAACCTCACGCTAATGGCCCTGGGATCCTCTGCTCCTGAGATCCTGCTCTCTGTCATTGAGGTATTTTAGTTCATTTTAAACACATGCAACAACTTTCATTTTAGTGTTTTTATCATAATGCAGATACTTTTTACCTACATGTTTGATTTCTAGTCATATTAGGAGAAATTTAACTTGGATTTACTTTCGTCCCTTTTTCACTTGGACAGGTGTGTGGACACAACTTTGATGCTGGGGAGCTCGGCCCAGGGACTATTGTTGGAAGTGCTGCCTTTAATATGTTGGTGATAATTGGTCTGTGTGTGTTCGTAATACCCGATGGAGAGTCGCGCAAGATCAAACACCTGCGAGTGTTTTTCGTCACAGCCTTCTGGAGTATTTTTGCCTACATTTGGCTCTACCTCATACTGGCTGTCATCTCACCAGGGATTGTTGAGGTGTGTTTGACTTCTTTTAAGTTAAATGTAATAGTTTTGGCAATCCTGGGCAAACGGTACATTTTGTTTAAACTACAAATTTTAATTGAATTTAATTTTATTTGATTTTATTTCAATTTTAATGTGATTTAATTTAATGTATTTTTTATTTCAACGTTAATTTTAAATAATGATGGCATAGTTACCATTTTGTGCCAGAAAAAAGTTACTTGGTAAGAGGGGGCCAGGGCTTAATAGATATGAAGGAAATACGCGTCATACTTAAGTGTTATTTTTTATTTAATTTGTTTATGAATTAAACATTAATGCACCTAAAAGTGTAAACAAAAAAGGGGAAAGTGAGAACAAATGAAGCCAAGAGAAGAAATAAGACAATGATAGAAAACAGGCAAGCAGCTGCTATACTTATTGAAACTGAAACTATAAAACTCAGCAGTGAGCATCCTCTGACCTCTGTAACGAAACACAGTAGACAATCATAAAGAAAAAGAAAGAAGAAAAGAAAAATGAAATAAGGAGCGTTAAGATTTTAGTCTGCTGCACAGATATGAAGCAGAGCAGCTTTTCAGTGTCTTGCTCGAGCGGTGATTCACCGTTTTGGCTTGCAGCAGAGGCTGCTGGTGGAGCTTCCTTAGCACCCTTATTTCTCCCATAATTGTCTCTGCACAACACAGCAGCTATCGAGCCGCAGTTGAGTGACTATGTTTTATTTTGTTTGCCTCACTTTAGTAAAAACTAAAACTAACTCAATACGTTGTTTCAGCTGTTCTGATTAACCTGCAATGAAATGTCAAATTGCTACATTTGAAATCCATAATAGCGGGGGGAGAACATTGGAGGTGTGTTAAGCTATTATAGACATGTGATGGACCCATCAGAACAACGATAAAACTATTTAAAACGTAGTTTTACTCTTGCATTAAATTATTTTCTCACGAGCAGAATCTGCTGTTTAGCACAAAGGTTGAGACCCAGTCGATCAGCTGACTTCACCTCCAGCAGCACAATTTAACTCAACTATGGAGGAACTAAGACAAAGCAGTTTACTCAAAATTCAATTTAACACGTTTCTACGTTTAAAATGATGAGAATAATAATCACATATAATAAAAAAAAATATGAATCTAGAATTAATTCATTCAGAAATTGAATGGGAATTTTTTTGGACTGTCAGTGTGTGAGGGGTCTTCAACATGCTGCTGAAACATAAAAATATATATATTCTTGCTTTTCTTAAAAACATTTAAATGTGTCATTTGCCTTGAGTTGTACAGTTTTGTTCATACAACTTGTTATTTAACTGTACTCGTATTAGATGAAGTCATTAAATCACCTTTGCTGTATCTCCAGGTGTGGGAAGCCATAGTGACGCTGCTGTATTTCCCTGTGTGTGTGCTCTTGGCTTGGATCGCTGACCGCCGCTTACTCTTCTATAAATACATGCACAAGCGGTACCGCGCGGACAAAAGACACGGCATTGTAGTGGAAATGGAAGGAGACCTTGCTCCCAAAGGCATCGATGTCATTATGGATGGAAAGCTGTCAGACGGCAACGCCTGTGCTGGAAACTCCTCCAGTGTGACAGTCTCTGTGCAGACAGCCAACGAACCAGACCAGAACAAAGATGAGGTGAGACATGTGGCTTGGGTATAAAGCTACTGCTGGATTTTCTTACTTTTGCCTTTTTGTTCTCCTCATTTTGTCTTAAATAATTCAATAATTCTAGGTTAAAATAGCGTGTCAGGTCCAGTTATTTAAGCTACTTATTGGAAATATGCATGTTGTGTTTCTAAACAACAGGAAACAGCAGAAACCCTTTCTGTATGACCCCCTGTACTGTAACATTAGAGCTCTTTATGAATGAGCATGACTTAAGTCTTTCCTTCTCTTGGACAGGTGGTCCGCATTTTGAAGGACCTGAAAGAGAAAAACCCAGACAAAGACTTGGACCAGCTGATCGAGATGGCCAACTACTCCGCCCTGGTTCACCAGAAAAAGAGTCGCGCCTTCTACCGTGTCCAGGCAACACGCATGTTGATTGGTGCAGGAAACATATTGAGAAAACACGCTGCTGATCAGAAGCGGCGCAGAGGCCAACAGCATCCTGACAAAGCGACATGTTCACACATTTGTTTTGAAAATGCGCAGTACCAATGCACAGAGAGCTGCGGGTCTCTGACCCTGGGGGTGATCCTCGATGGCGGTACGGGCCAGGACACGTTTTATGTGGACTACTGTACAGAAAACGGATCTGCCAATGCTGGGTCTGACTATGAATTCACAGAGGGAACCCTGGTGTTCAAACCAGGAGAAACCCGTAAAGAAATCAAGGTGAAGAAATGTTGTTTAAGATTTGTCCCCTTGTTTTATCCTCACTGCCAGGTGCTAATGAACTCCATGTAAATTTAGTTTAATGTAAAGTTCAGATATTTTTTAATCGGTTTAGATGTTGCTTATATTGGACTTTATGGGAAATTTATTTTTTTTATTTAATCATTTATGGGAATTTTTTTGATGTGTTTTTTCTTGAAGAGGAATTTGTTTTAACAAATATTTTTCACAGGAAAAAAAAAACAAGGATTATAATTTATTCATGAATTTCTGATAAATGCACATGGTCATAACTGCGCAGTGTTTCAGCGTAACACTCTCAGCATTAAGTTAAAATGTCTTCATCAATTTGCATCTTAACCAGACAAACATGGTAGCCAATAAGAAGCTTCCAACAGAGTTTTGGTTTGTTTACTTTTAGGTTCAGATTGTCCAGCATGACACATTGACTGGGTGTATGTGCAGCAACCAGCTCCATTAGACTAAGGTGAAGCCAATGAGGAAGAGCTAAAAACTGCAGTTCCCCGTTCGTCCACTAGGGGCTTCAAAACGGAGCAAATATCCAAAGACTCATGTATAAAGAGCAACTTCACAGCAGAGTTAAACATGTTTACAGCCAGGCACAAAACATTTTAGGTTTAAAATGTCATGTTTACCTTCATGACAACTGTCAGGGGAGTGATTTTACCTTGATATTATACAATCTTGAAATTTAGAATAATTATGTCCATGTTCTTTTGATTGAAATGTATCCAATATCTGAAATAAGAAGGCAGAGTGTGGCACAAATGTGTTTTTAGCCAGTTAATAGCACCTTAGATTTAGCCCAAATACCTCCATTTACTGGTTAGCTCCCATTAGATCCTAGTTAGCTCTGTTAGCTCTTAGCCCAATGAGCTTCACTTTTCCTCCTCTGAAACCAACCAGGAGGCTCCGTCCATCTTTATACAGTCTATGGTCTGATTGTATTCAGGGTGTGCACTTGGTGTGCACATTTTGGATTTGGCAAACCTTTGGCAACCTAAGGCATTTTAGCACCATTAAATTAATGGTCTAAGTAGGTTTATGTGTGTATGTGAGCATGGATCTAGTTTTAAAGAGAACCTGATGTTTCTTATGCTGTGTGTTGGACAAACCAACTACTTGTGCCCATAAAAACTGCAGGAGTTTAACCTCATTATATCCTCCATTATGTAGGTAGGCATCTTAGACGATGACATCTTTGAGGAGGACGAATATTTCCTTGTGCGTCTTCAGAAGCTGAGGTTGGAAGAGGGAGGAAGCGAAGGGACGGGAACTCCCCCCAAGGGCCTGCTCGTGGAACCTTTGGTTGCCACCATCACCATCTTGGACGATGACCACGCTGGAATCTTCACCTTTGGGCAGCAGATACTGCGAGTGAGCGAGAACAGCGGCATGCTGACGGTGACTGTGGTGAGGAACTCAGGCTCCAGGGGTACAGTGGCTGTGCCGTACCACACAGAAGATGGCAGTGCCAAGGCAGGAGTGGACTACGAGGAGGCCAGGGGGGAGTTGGAATTCATAAATGAACAGACCAGGTGAGGCCCAGTTAGTGGCAGTCTTAAGATTTATTTAAAATGATGATGTTCATTAGATCCAAGAACTTAACGTATGTGTGACACATGTGCATCTCAGTATGCTTTCACCTCTATAGCTCCGCCCACTAGAGAACAGGCCCTGTCATACCTTCACAACACATCCATCTGTTTGTACAGCTTATACCAATGAAGGGTTGCAGGAAGGTGGAGCAATCATTGTGTGAGAGGCGGGGTAGTCCCCAGTCCATCGCAGAGAGACAAACAACCTGCCACACACACATTAACCCTTAAAACACATGTGTCAAAGTCAGGTCCTCGAGGGCCGGTATCCAGCAGGTTTTGTTGTTTCCTGCACTAACACACCTGATGCAAATCAAATGGATCCAACAGGGTCTTGACAAACTTTTCATTAATTTCATTCAGCTGTGTTGGAACATGGAGACAACAAAAACCTGGAGGGACACCGCCCCTCGAGGACTGGACTCCGACACCCCTGCCATAAGGTGTTGGACCCCTTAAGTTATGGAGGTTTTCCAGTGTTCAGACACTAGTATTTGAAAAATCCAGACCATATGTAAGTAAGAGGCAGTAATATCCAGGTAGTGTCAGGAAAATTGAAACCAGAGATTTACAATGGGTGTCTCTTTGATGATAAGTGAATCTAATTAAACGTACTAAGACCAGATGTATGTGCATGTGTGTGTATATATGCATTTTCAATTAATTCAGTTGACAATCTTGTGGTTGAGTTATTATGAAAACCTCCTGGAAAGTGATAAAACACACACAGCTTTCATTTACCCAATCAGCAGCTGTTAGTGTAAGAGGGTATGGGGGTGGCAATTATTGCCTGCAGGTGTGACACCATATCAGTCTTTTTATTAGACCTTTACTACAGTGAGTAATTAACTTCCTGCTGTGAACATATTTGTTCCGCTGTTGATGTCATAAAGGAAGGTATTAGCAAGCCACAGGTCACATTCACTATTCCATCCAACAGGCTGTTGGCATGTAGGTGGGATGCTGCACTCTGAAATCATCTAATACACCCAACTGAATTAGTGGAGAAGTGATTGTTTTTCAGTTATGTGTTAACTTCATGTTTCTGCTAATGGAATAAAAATATGTTTGTATCAGGCTCCCATTTTGTTCACCTTGTGTTACTGAATACAGTTTTCACCTATATTCTTTGATACAGAGCAGCTGGAGTGATTTCTGGTTGTTGGTCTTTACCATGAGCTAAAATGGCTGTTTAGGTCTCAGATTACATTACCACATTTCCTGCACGCCACCATGGGGAAAACATTCAAACACCACAAACAAAAACAATAGTCTAATGTTTATTTGACCAGTATGTCTTTCCATCCTACACCACTGCAGCACTAGCCCTGAACCAGTTTGGAAACAGTTTATTATTTATTTCAATCAGCTAAAGTTGTTCCATAAGGTTAGTCTTTTTTATATTATAACCTAGAATCCCACAGTATGAAAATGAAATGTTAAAAATACTGCAATTTAATTTTTCCATAAAAACATAGATATTAAAATCTTTTCAACCAATCAATCCAGTTTTATTTGTATAGGACTTTTTTGTACAAAATGTAACACAAAGTGCTTTACATATAAAAACCAACACGCAAGTAAAATACAAGAAAGAATACAAATATTTAAACAAACCCAATAGTATGCAAACCCCAACCCTTACCACACAGCACATCTCAACAATCACATCCTCAGCCTCCATAAATAGCAAAAAATGAAAAATTAAATTACAGCCACAGTGGGTGTCGCCATTGGATGGGCCATATCTCAGGATGGGTCTTCATCCACACTACAGGCTGTAATGAAAGGGGTTTGCACAGAAAAGCCATCTCCAGACAACAATCCCGCAGAAAGAGCAGGCATCCAGAGCAGAGGATCCCTATGAGGAAAACACTGGAATTAATAAAAAATTAAGAAGCTTAAAACAAAACCAAGACCAATTAAAGCTGCAAGTTGTGTTGCAGGGCCTTGCACCTACGGCGCCGCTCAATCTATGTCACCACCGCGTTCCCTGGCAACCTGCCTCTCCCGCTTTGCTCAACCTCACGGCAGCCAGACTTCACATGAGGCCATTTAGGTTTTTAAATGGGTCACTTCCTGCTCCCAGGTGTTTGTGGTCTGCATATAACTGGAGAGACCCCTGATATGTTTGATGCAGATCAGGTGATCAGAGATAGATCAAGCCCTGCTGGATGGTCCACCATCAATATTGAGCTGGAACCACAGCCACGCCCATCGATGTATCATAAAGCTTTTAATCACAAGGGTCCTATAATCACACTGTAAATGTTTGAGCGTGACACGATAAAATCCCTAGGCCCAGAAAAGCTGAAATGCATTTGGGCGGGGCAAGTTGACTGAAATTTTCTACGGGGCGCTGTCCGTCCATATTCAGACTTTTTGTTTGTTGGGAATTTCCTGTTGGTAGTGGGCGGGGCTTAAGGCTAGAGTGGAAAAGGGTAACTTCTACCTGTTCGGGATATGACCCCAACATTCTCTGTAAGTTATATGTTGATCAGATCAAGATTGAGTCACTTATAGCGATTTTTGTTATCCATATTTTGTTCCATGATAAACATCAAATTTTAACAGCCCACCATGGCCACACCCCTCAATGTTGACAAAATACTTTTTAACCATTTATTTATTAATGCCTTCTGAATTCTGAAATAGATTGTTGATTGTACAATAAAATCTGTAGGATGATTCAGATATGAGACTGCAAAATGGCACATCATCTGTATAGTCACGGCCACACCCATCAATGTTTCAAAAAGATTTTGATCATTTTTAATCACATGGCATGTGATAATAAAATTCCTAGGACGAGTTAGATCAAACTAATAAGTCAAAAAACGTCCAAAAATGCTTAAAAAAATTATAATTAATTTCAAAATGGCCAATACATCAAATTAAATTAGTCCATAGGTCCAAGAGACTTTTTTGTAGGTGCTGACGAGTTGCACTTGTGTACTAAATTTAATTCATGTCAGTCAAAAGAGGGGTGGGGCTACTCGATTGAAGCTTTCTAGAGGGCTCTATCCGTCTGTTTTAGGACTTATTCAACATCTTTCAATTTGATTGATTACACAGTTTAGCTAACATCATCCATGACAGCTTTTGGTGAGCTCAACTTTTCAATAGATGAGATACAGGTATTAGAGGTTGGATGTGTTACAGGTATTTCCTGTTTCATGTTCGACCATCATATCACCATATTTTCTGTTTGTAATTTTCCGAAAACGGCTGTAAAACTTTTTTCCTTTCTTGTGTTAATTACTAACGATATCGTAAAGTAATGAAAACTTCAGCGATGTGTACATGGATTACTTGTTATCTGCAAGTTATACTTCCCATTTCTACTGTATATTTTAACAAATCTTTTAATCTAGAGACATCATAGTGCTGAAAATTAAACTGAGCAGTAGCTGTGGCTGGCAACAATTTTAGCAAAGCTAGATGATTATGTCATAGTCATTCTGTGAGACGGACATCTGGGACATTTTGACTTAATTTCATAGCAACGAAGCTCGCCATCTTAGCGTGGGAGAAACCATCCCTAACAACACTACAGAGGAGACATGGCAAAAGCATGTTGTGTGGTGAGTTGCACAGTCAATTAAAAAAAAAACCAAGGGGTTCAAGACCAAGTTCAATCCTATACTCATAAGTGGAGTCAGGAGAGATAAGTGGCTGAGTGCCATCAACAGATGCCAAATATGATCGGACCTAATGGTGATGGTTAAAAAGTTGTGGCAGCAAAAGTCCAACTATACCTATATCTGTATATCTGTGGCCTTCATTTTGCAACAGGTAAGTGCACATTTAGAGATATTATATACATAATAATTTATTAACTTAATAATAACATTAAGGCTGCAAAGAACCCCAAACTAAAGTCTGGGCGTATTTAGGCTACTGTTAGCTAACTGTTAGTGGTTACATTCAGAGCACCATTACCAATGGACAAAATTGACTTTTAACCTCACTTTTTGAGGTGTTTTTCAAAAATCTGACTGCATCTTAGATTAACTGTGATCGGGGTATTCCACTTTTGGCCCTGCTAATGGATCGTACAACCATATATGCAAAGGAAGACTTTAAGGACATTTTTCCAGTCCTACAACACTACACTTGCTACGGAAACGGAAACCATAAAAAAAACATCTGACCATTTTCTCGTTTTAACAAAAAACATGTCTTGTTATAATGACAAAGTTTTTCCGATATAACGAGATATTAACCTCGTTGTATTGACAAACTTTAACGACTAAGTTTCTCGTTATAACAACACACGTTTCTTGTTAAAAACTAGGTTAATATAATTATATTTCCACATCTAAGTGACAAAGTTATCTCATTTTTGAAACTGGTTCCGGAAGGAACAGCAAGAAGATGGAGAGGGATGGGTTTTAATAAGTCAAAATGTGTCAGATGAACATATTTCCACACAGGAAAAAAAATATAGCTTTTTCATCATTATATTAAACTCGTTGAAATGAGAAACATATCTTGTTATAACGAGAAACATTCTCGTTAAAGTTTCTCAAAACATCAAGAGAGGTCAAGGGCTCATAGGTCGGGATTTGAGCATAAACGGGATCATCTACGGTCCAAACGGCACCGGGACCTCCATCAGCTGCTAGGTGTCTGAAACAGTCCACACTCCCCCAGAGGGGAGTGGGAGAGAGGGACAACTAGTGAACAGCAATGAAGTAATC
>JBAMHX010000017.1:392520-415503 GCA_037177515.1 Pseudomugil tenellus
TGAGTTTTGGGGCTATTTTTTCCTTTATTTCTATTTGTCTTTGCATCATTTTGCGACAACACATCATATTTATTGTGCAGCGAGACTCCAGGTGGTACTTAGGTAAATTTCCTGCTGGATTTACCTTTTCCACGAACCACATCCGACCAGGTTCTGGCAGGGGTCGATGACTTTGGCTGGCCACCAACCCTGTTCCAGTAGTGGAGATCAGTTTGATGATCTGGTTTGGGATCTTCCCCAGTTCTCGTATCATTTGGACAAATCCAAGGAATTGTGTCAGCCAGATCTGCAGGGGCAGGCTCCACATCTGATGTGATCCCACATACAAAAACTTGAGTTAGTTCGTTTGAAGGCTCGACAGCTTGGACAGGGGCAGAAAAGGAGTCAATAAAATCCTCATTCACCTGAATTCCTTTTAGTGTTTCAATTCTCTCCATGAGCTCTCTGATCTTCAGAGACAGTTGCTCACACTGGGTGCAGTTCGCTGATACAGGGTTGGGAGACATTCCACTGGTACTCCGAAGACAAAACAGTAAAATATTATTTATAAAACAGAAAAATGCAGAAAAACTAAGAAAAGCAAGAAGCGCCTGCATGGCAGCAAAGCAGGAAGTCAAGGAAAGTCAAATATTTACATCTAATTTTAATTTTTTCCTGAGTAAAATGACTGATATGACTCCAAACAAGAGATGTGATCCAGAGGAACTGTTTAGAATAAAATGCACGCTCACGCATACTTAATCACCTAAAGTTTCACATAAAGTTAATGTGTAAAATCCCACAAGTAATTTGAGGATGATTTTCAGCTCATACTTTTGCAGGATTTCCTTTAAGTCAGTCACTGAAAGTTAGAAACACCCACAGCCAACTGAGGGTGGTAAAGACATATTTAAGAAAAAAACTCCATCATTGCCAAAACGTTTCATTATAGAAATTTCAAAATTGTAATGGAAACACCTTTTCACATAAACATGTCCCCGGGCAGGACATAAGTAATGTGAGTAAACAAACGAGAAATGCAGTATTAATTTTATTTATTTATTATATAAGCAAAACACAAGAAAAAATAGGTACCCTATACAATATATAGCCTATCAGATCTTATATTAACACAGATTTATGTACAGTATTACAAATAAGCAGTGAAGATGGTGATTAGAACCGCTTTTGTCTGCAGATAATCATATTGGTAGGACAGTTCCGAGTGATGCACATAGATGATCTATCTAAGCAAAAATCGTTGGTTACGTATTGTAACCCCAGATTCTATGAGTATAGACGAAGCCCTTTAAGGCTAGTGAAACGCATGTTTCACTAGCCTTAAAGGGCATTGCATTGCACAGAGATGGAGAGGATAAAGCCCATACCAGGCTAAGTCATTGGGCTAACTTCTAACCCCGACATGCCTTATGCTTGACTGCCACACTGACAAAATTGACACAAGATCATGACCAATAGAAACACGAGTAATGTGTGACGCTCTTCTGCTGCGTTCAAGTACCCCTAGTTATAATAATATTTAACATCTATGTGGTCCAGGTGATGTGCCATATGCTTCCGCGGCGGCTAATCCATTTCTGGTAGTCGATTTGATGGCACATCACCGGCTGTAACTATGCAAGCGACAGGATGCCCCTTTGACATCCCAGTACACCAAAATATGTCAATTTAATCTTAGTGGGTTACATTAAAGTTACGTTGTGATGACAAATGTTGGATTAACTTAAAATATGACCACATTCATGTGTAACTACTGATTATTTTGATCTCCAAACTATTTTAAGAGTAAAAATGACCATTTTCTTTTATTAACTGGAGATTCAGGACACCCCACTTTGGGTGATACAAGGAGGGCGTGTGTACATTTTCCCACGTAACGGGAAAGCAGCAGTAGCCCGGCAAAGGGGACAGGACAACATGGCTGCTGCTGCGGGCCGATACTACGGAGAAGGCGGCAGAGCTACTAAAAGACAGAAAACTGAAGACGGAGGAATGACAACGGTGAGATTTTCATTATTTGTTTTGAAGAAAGTATGTTATTCTGCCTGCATGTTCACATTTGTGGTTGTTTAAGCAAAAAATGTACAATATAAAGCGGTGCTTATCTCATAGCTAACTGCATCCTAGCTTTAGCTAACATGGTTAGCGTTGTGTTTGGTGTCGTTGTTCAGTTTACTCCGTGTCAATTAGCTATGCTAAAACAAATAGTTTTATCTTTTGCACGGTTGTAAAGTGCAAAAATATCACAAAGGAATTCCCTTTAGCAGAGCATCATGTTTTTTTATGGTAACGATAGATATGAACGCCATTAAACCCAGGAGGATGATAAGCACATGTTTGAATACCTCTTAGGAAAAAAAAAACTCTTAATCAGCTATGTATTTCACTCTGTAAGCAACCGCATGTTGTTTATTTCAGGAGTCTTACGATGACCCCCATAAACCGCTACCCTCCTCGGTGGTGCACATCAGGGGCTTGGTGGACGGTGTCATGGAGTCAGACCTGGTGGAGGCCCTGCAGGAGTTTGGGGCTATAAGGTAATAACACACCACCTATTAAGCTATTTTAACCAAAGACTGCGAGGTCTTATTGATATGTTTAATTCTCATGTTTTATTCTTGCAGGATTTGCAATCTGGTAAAACCCGTGGAACAGTGGTGCCCAAACCCAGTCCTTGAGATTTACCATCCTGCATCGTTTAGATGCAACCTTTTTCCCACACACCTCTTTTCTGCATGTCACCCAGCTCTGCATTCAAGGGTTGGATAAGTTGCAGGATTGTAGATCTCGAGGACCGAACTTGGGCATCCCTGCTGTAAAACAACACGGTTTTCACTTGACTGAAGACTAAGGCAGTTGGAGCAATAGCCACAGAGGGGAAAAATCGTCGTAGACTTTACTTCTGTATTTGTTTATATATGTGCATGTGTAGGTATTTTCACCCTCTTCGTTTCCGTAAAAGGAAGTTTCAACAGCTGGTTATACTTGAATTTCCGGGCTTGTAAAGTAAAACACGTGATTTTTTATCAGTGTAGGTAAAATGTTTACCATGCAGTCATTCTTAGTTTCATATTAATGTCATCCTGTTCAGGAGTTCGTGGAAAAAAAATAGATATGATTTTGTTTGAGGAACAAAAATATGTTTTGTTGCTCTGATTCTTTGTACAAAGATTGTTGGTGCTATGAAACTTGGTGTATAAAAGATTCTAAAAGTGTAATAATTATATATATATATATCAGATGTTATTTTCCGGGCTATTGCTCCATTATGTCAATGTTTCACACCACAAACTCCCATTTTATTTATTTTTTATTTAATCTAATGATAGTAACATAGTATTGACAGAGTAGGGTTATTATACAAGTTCTTTATGTTCTTTAGACTTACCTACATAGATCTCTATAAATATTTTGGGCTCATATATTGTGGCAAAAGGCAATGAAATTACTGTGACGTTGCTACATCAGAAGCATCACTCATGACAACTGTTATTACTACCTTTTCCTGTGTATTACTGCGTGAGTAATCAAATTCAAGAAGTATTTCAGACATGTACCTAAATTTGTAAAAGGAACAACTTGTTTCTTTGAATTTTAAAAGGCAGTTTGATATGTAGGTGAAAGGATATGTGTGTATATTAGCAGTAAATGCTCTGCAGAGCTGCAGATTTTAGTGCTAATTTGCTTTAGTAATTTAGTTAGTAATGAAAGACAGGAAACAAAGGAGTCGTCTTAAGTCAGGAAGTAGTAGAGCTGCGCATAAAGCAAATTCTCTTGCAATGATGTCTTTGCAGTTTTGTGGTCATGATGCCCAAGAAGCGCCAGGCCCTGGTGGAGTATGAGGACATGAATGGCTCCTGCAATGCTGTTACTTACGCAGCAGAGAACCAGGTCTACATTGCAGGCCATCCTGCCTTCATCAATTACTCCACTAGTCAGAAGATTTCCCGGCCAGGAGACTCGGATGACACCCGGAGTGTCAACAATGTGCTCCTGCTCACAATCATAAACCCCATCTATCCTATCACCACGGTAATGTGCATACAATGATGGAGTTGTTTATATAGTGGCGTGGCACAGATCCATTACTGAACAGGAAAAAACCTTTAACATAATGGTTCATGCATGAACAGTAGCGAAGATGTCATTGTTAGTATCATGTAACTGTATTTCACATTTATGTCATGAGAATTTATTTACACTTTTTTATGCCTTTGTAGTAAACAGACCAGACTTTTAGTAAAAAGCAGATTTTTTGGGGGGTCAAATTTATCATACTACCAAATAACGGCCTTTACAGTAGATGTGGACTGATCACAGTCTCATTAATACTCTTATATTTATCCAGCCTTTTTATAATCCATAAAACTGGACAGATGAAGGCAGATATAACTTTTAGTTTCTATACATCTTTATTTAAATCAGTAATCTTGAAGTCGTCGTTTTATTTATACAGTGCACCACATTTTCACAAGACCTACGTTAACTTGTTCCTTTGTACGTCTGCAGGATGTGCTCTACACTATTTGTAACAACTGCGGTCCTGTTCAGAGGATTGTCATCTTCAGAAAGAACGGTGTTCAGGCCATGGTCGAATATCCTTTCAAAAAAGTTTCACGCCTTACTTTGTAAAATTCCTTTTAAGACTTGTGATCGTCTGACACGAGTAATTTTAGATTCTACATCACATCTCTTCATATAATCAGACCTCACTTTAACTCCCTGCTGCCACATTCGATTCAGTCCAAAGTGCTCAGAGGGCTAAAGCCTCTTTGAATGGAGCCGATATCTATTCTGGCTGTTGCACTCTAAAGATTGAATATGCAAAGGTGAGTTTATGACTGTTGTGTGTGAAAACCTCAGATGAGAACAGCAGCGTCCTAATTTTCATGTTGTAATCTTCACCTCAGCCAGCACGCCTTAATGTCTTCAAGAACGACCAGGACACGTGGGACTACACAAACCCCAACCTGAGTGGCCAAGGTAACATGCAACCCACAACCCTTCCCTCTTCTTTTTTTTTTCTTCCTCTTTTCCTCTCATGCCACTACATGGGACGGGTAGGGTTCTTCTCTGCCTCCAGGGGTATTGCCTTTGATCACAAACTAACGGTTTACTGCTGAACTTGGCGTTCAGAGGCAATATTCCTGCGATGCTGTCACAGTCTTCATGTATTTTTTCTCACCACACAGCAGCTCAAAGTAAGGGCATGAGGAGCAACCTGGAGGGCAACCTGAGTTCCAGGCTTATGCATGTGAAAAGTACAAGTCACTCATCACAGTTACATTAGCAGATGCATCATTCTGCACATAGGATCACTTTCCCTGCAGAGCATGGCACAGCTGTCTCACATCCCTGCACAGTGAAACAGCGAAAACAGAGAATCTCACACCCTTTAGCTTTCCTTCAAGCATAGTGGAGATTGGATCATTGCTTAAATTGGGCGTCGCACCACTCGGTTTCCTTCAGAGACTCTGCACACACCTTTAGGTAAAGGTCCCATGAAATAACAACTGCATTCCTGTGTCTTATGAACTGTGGATTATTCCGGCTTCATTTAAAGAAAAAGCTTTTTTGTAATTGTGAACAACAGATTTGGGGCGTCCAAGATTTCATGGGACCGTAGTTATAAAAACACTTGATGGGGTTATTGTCATTATTTCACATCTATAGCTTACTGACTGCAGTTCTGTCGTTTCAAAACAGCTTTTTTATTCTGACACATTTGTTTTGATGCATTTCATCTCTGTGCAAGACCTGATGTGGCGAAGAACACTTAATTACATCAGTCATTTAGCTTTATTTGTAAAGTCATCTCAAGACATTTTACAGACAAAATAAATTCAAGCAAATATGATTAACTTTTATAAACGTCCACATTGGTTTCAGGTATAACAATAGAGTTTGTACGAGCAAAATCGTGAAAATAATTATGTTTTATGCCGTCACTGCCGTATGCATAGGCTCAACTTGACCCTGTCCCACCCTGACATGTAGTCCGGCTATACGAATGCAGCAACGCAGATGTATTCCCCTCTGACTGGTCAGTTTGTGAAAACCTGTTTCTGGTTTTGTGGATCCTGCAGTTCCAGGAAATAAACTGCAACACGGCGCTGTTTCGGACTAATTTGCTCAACGCAAACTTGGAATAAGTGATGTTTGTGCCGTGATGTTTATATAAAGTTTTTAAACCTCTTGGCTATTAGCCTAAACATGCGTGTCTGCGTCAGCTGCACGGTATTGATCTGATAGGAAGGAAAAACCTCCAGCAGAAGCAGGTTCAGACGTTTGCCTCACTCACCCGAACGCAGGTTGGAAACAGCCGTAGTAGTTGATCTAATGTCTACACATTGTTGGAGTGCCGAGTCAAGCAGGTGGGGTTTGTTTTCTGATCTCACGTTGGTGTGGCTATCTGGTTCAGCCGTTATCGTTTTTGTTCTACTTGTGTTTGATGCAGAGAACTCAGACTGGTTGCTGAATTTGTAGGATGCTAACAACGATAAAGGAGGTTAGCATGTTGTTAATGCTCATATCAGGGCAGAGAAATGACGTCTATGTTTTTACCAGTTGAGACCCTGTGACCTTACGTCAGCTCATACTGGTCTCTACACTCCCCCTACTGGTTCCTCCCATATTAGAACGTTTTAACATTCATTCCTTTCTCAGGACGTGCACAAACATTTCAGACAAACGTAAAATTCGGCATGCAGCTTTTCTCAATCCACGGAATTAAAAAACTGTATTCTTGGTCTTTAATATTAAATGTAAGAAGGTCTGTTCTGAAATTAAATTCTAAATCAAGCAAAAGGTCCTCATTTTAGTAGCAGGAATAATGATCACATGTCATTAATTATATTATGGTTTCATCATGACCAGTGGCGAATATATCTTTCTTGTGAACGTGATAACTCAAACAATTTTTACAATTAGATTTTGATACTCAGTATAGGTGTTTAGGTCCCCAAGGGGACGACCTGTATTGAATTTCACGATTATTGGATTTATGGTTTGCCCAACAGGTGGCGCTTTATGCACGTCTAATTATATTTTTGGATATATCTCGGGAGCAATTTGTCTCATTGACCTCAAATCAAGTGCAAATAAAAGGTCATGACCTCAGGGTGCATCCCGTCCTGACATCATACTGGGTTGGTAAAGGTTTCAGCACCAGGTGGATGTTTGTGACTGAACATGTGCAGCTTTATGTCTTTATATTTTATCTATTGGAGTATTTGGGGCGTTTGGGGATTTACGCCTATCTGTCAGCATCTGCCTTGTTTTAGAGGTTTTTGTTGCAGACTCTGTAGCGGTGGGCTGTCACAAGTAGCTGCAATTATGAAATTATCAATAATGTCTCAAGATACATCTCTATTATTACTAATTATACAAACAAAAAATAAAATGGATGTGGCTGGTTAACTGGAAGGTTATCGTCCAGCATCCAAATAAAATCAGCAGGATGAGAAAAGCTTTTGTAGCCACATATTGGTGAAAAAATTCCCTCCTACATGCTTCAATTTATGTATAATTATGTAATAAAAAAAAGAAAAACTAAAGAAATGGCTGGTATAAAATACAATTGCTTAATAAATCGGACCAGATTTTTAAATAAAGTAAATAAATGATTGGAACATATTTTTGGTGAAAAAAGCCAGAAGGGTTTGAAGTTAAAATGATTGCAGATGTCAGACAAAAATAAACTAATTCTAACCAACATGCTCCAGTCATCTGCTGTAACCTGATCAGTGCTCCTGACACGATGCTGTCAGTATTTATCTGATGGGATGTTTTATCCTGGGCCAGTATGACACGCAGCGCTTGTTTGTGCCATCCTTCCTGTTTATCCCGGCCCACGTGGTGGCGGCGTAACTGTTACATAACGAAGGTGCATATCAAAGCCAAAGCGTACTATTAGTTCTTAGACTGCTTGTTTGTCCCGTTCCAGTTAAGGATGAAGCACCGACATCGCTACGTTCTCTGCGTGGTGCTTGTCAGCAGCTCCGCCATCTTTAGCATAGATTTCATATCCAGTTCTTCCTCCTCAGAATGACCATTACACGCTCATCTTGATGCATCTAAGGAAGAGCTGTCATTTTCTTTTGCACAACCAGAGCTTCAACATGTAAAATGAAGTTTTATGCACTTTTCTTTTTGGCTTGACATCATTTTTAGCATATATCTTTGTATACTGTAGTTCTACTTGGCAACCCAGTGCTACTCCTTGTGTCCTTACTCTACAAACTCATACAGGCAGACACGGTGGGCTTTACAGCTGCAGCACAACAGCAACCATGATCTCAATTCATTTAAATCTTTTCTGTGGCGCACATTGGACAAAGAGGGGCATCAAATACCGGAACACAACCTCAGCTCAGTGCCTCTTTATCCTGAGCTCATCGTCACCCACATCTCCACCACCTGACATGGGAATCATTTTACTTTTGGGTGGCAGACAGAACCCACCTTTTCTCCGAGACCAAGCGAACAGACACCTCGCATATCCACCGCAGTCCGACGTTGCATCTAGCGCAGCATCTCGGCCAGTACAGCACATCTCATCTGCAGAGCCCCCGAGGAGTGGCCACCTTGACACAACACATTGACGATGAGGGTGGGAGTCACACCTCCTCGCTCTCGGGATGCGCCTGCCATAACACAACCACAGGGAGCAACAGAGGAGATTTCAGACACACTCAGCCCTGCCAGGGAACAGATGACACCACATACTGGGGCAGTAAACAAATAAGAGGCCATTCTGTCTGTCAGACGCTAATACTCCTCGTCTCCACCTCCCTGTGCCGAACACATGACAACACTGCGATGAATATCCGAGGCGACACACAGCCAAGCCGCCATGACAGAACATCACCACGCAGATATTCCAGATGTAGATGCTTTTTCACTTTGCAAGCGGCCGACAGCTATAAAAGCAAACAGACAAGCATCATGTGAGCACCCAGTTTTACACCAGAAGAATCACCCACAGGGGGGCCTACGAAGACACAACCATGTCAAGCATACAAGCACAGAGGCAAACAGGTCACAGGTCCTTTCCCAAAGCTTTCTGCAGTTATGGACTCTGGTGTTCTGTTTTTCCCTCTACCTTCCTCCCCATCTCCCTCCTCTTCTCTCTGTGCTGTTCTTGTGTTGTTTCTGCGTTGTTTCATTTTTCCCCTTTTTTGCACTGGCCCATAGTGATGCCTTTAACGCCTCCCGTGTGATGCAGGTTTGGCTCAGTGTGTCTGTGGACTGACAGCCCACTCTCAAATGGTGCAAATGCCCTGCTTTGTGGTCAGAGCACGGTAAGATGGAAATGAGCCTCTAATAGCAACTTTCAGAACAGACCGGAAGCAAGTCAAAACCAACTCTGGACTTCAGAATGTACTTTTCTCTCTGGTGGTGGGGATGCAAGGAAGGAAAGAAGAAACAAAACACTGGAGAGGGAGAATGAGTTAAGGCTGGAGGTTGGCGGGTAGCATCCTTGCTGAAGACTGCCCCCTACCTGCCCACTGTGTCCCATGCTTCATGTGTGGTGCTGTAAGTACTGAAATGAATGAATGATTTGACTTGATGGTGAAGAGTTTATGTGAACTTGGCCGAGAGTTATTTCCACTTATATCCTGTTAGAAATAAAATAATCAGAATTATTGAATCAAGGCACAATTTTAATTTGCAAACATGGATTTTTTTTATTTTTATTTAATGACATTACTTTTGTTTTATTTTAAATTTTATCAACCTGGTAAAATATTTAGACACAATTGTGGGAAGTTTTCTTTGCTTCTGGAAGAATTTAATGCAGTTATAATTTATATTTACATTATTACAAACAAAACAAGATCATTTAATTTTAATTGTCATTTTTTAAAGTGATGCTTGAGGTTCCTGTTGCTGATCAATCTGTGTAGTGATCAAATCAATCAGTCTGAAAATTTAAGGCTGTTTTTTACACAATGAGCCCTTTCAGTACCACACATCTCATTCATGCATGCCATTACCGCCAGTCTTCATATATTCTTGCATATTATAAATATTTTGGCTCCCGGCATATTTTTTATGTTTTTAAAAAATGAGTTTTACCACACAAATGTTATTGTATTCAGTATTTGGCATTAAAACTATTTTAATTACTAATGTGTTTATTGCATTACAAGTTACTAAAGCAATGGTTACCAAACTTATTCAACATGACCCCCCCCCCCCACCCCACAAAATGATGTGAGAAATGTTATCAGTAAGGAGGATAATGTGTTTCTTTGTGGACAAAGCACCCATGTGCTCAATTTCAGCTCCTCTTAGTGGGATAATGTCAAACTGGGATTTTATTAATTACCAGATTATCAGCCCTATTAAGAATAATTGATCAATTTACACTTAAATCTTTTTTTGCTACGATCTGATGACCGCTTGAAATTAGTTTGGGATGCTTTTACATGCAAACTGGGTAGAATCCTGAACTTAGAATTTATATCTCAGGTTAACTCGACTGTCTTGGTAGTTATTTATTTATTTATTATTTGCTTTACTAACCTCGTCTTGAATTTTCACATATAAAGCCATGATGCACAAGCTTCCACAAGGCAACCAATCAGGGTCCTGGTATTTCTGGAATTGCGAAATGTGACGAAGAAAAATGAATTTGTTGTAAAACGTCTGATGGTGTGAAATTAGCTCATGAAATTGGGATCTTCTTTTTCGCCTACCCCAAGAGTTTTTCACGAGGTCAGAGGCAAATGAACTTCCCCCAGAAAGTCAGCAGCAGCTAAGAGAATAACACTAAATGTGAAGAAAAGCCTCAGCAGAGTTAATCGGGAGAAACCTGCCTGTGTTTCTGGTGAAGCGATACAAACAAGGAGTGCAGCTGGACGCTAACCTGGAGAAGATCTGGGGGGTGGGGGGGGGGGGGGGAACGTGGGACAGACCTGTGCAGGGAGATAAAAAGATATTTTTTTATAAAAAAATATTTTATGGTGCCATAAAACAATTTGGGAACAAATGAAACAGGTTTTATATGACTATAATATAGTAATGTTAAAGCTTTTTGCACATTTTGCAGCATCCTGCATGTGGTGGTACATTTTTACTGCACATGATCCAGAATTTTTATTAAATTGCTCATTGATCAGCTTAACTACGTAAAAATATACGGCTTTATTACAAACATCCAATTTTCCTTTTGTGTTGGCAAAGTTAAGCCAGTATGCAGATGTGGTTTCATGTTTGGTTTCTGCTGTTTCTCTTCCTGATGTGTTGCACCTCTGTCTCATCCTGGTTTGTAACCGTTCCCATAGATTTCAATAAAATGACAGGTGTTGTTCATTTTATTTACTCTGATTTTCTTCATGAATGTCTAAGAAATGTTTTTCTGTTAATTCCTGTTCATTTGGATTTGACGTCTGTGTGTGTGTGTACTTGCACAGATGCTGATGGTGAAGGCAATTGGAACAATTCACAAGGTGTGTGTGCGTTTGTACTAGGATGGCAGATGTAGATGTTTAGAAATGCTCTGAAAGCTAAAACCATTTTAAAAAATGAAATCTCCATTATGTCACCTGTTAGAATAGTGAAATGAAGCCTGCAGATGTCGCATGTAGTTCACAGCCTCGGTCCTCAGCATGCCTAATATGAAGCAGCTGTTGGTACGTTAAGCTGAAAAGCTCTTTGATGGGAGATGTGACTTTACCGTTTTTTAGATCCCAACGCCAATCCTAACAAACGGCAGAGGCAGCCGGCTCTCCTGGGAGACCACCCACCTGATTATGGTAAAGACCACGTCGGAAAAGGGACATTGTATAAAATTAATCGCATCCTAACAGACATTTTTTCTCTAATTCAGGTGGTCCACAAGGTGGTTATCACAGCTACAACGATGATCCCTACGGCCCCCCTCCTCCCCATCGTATGGGACCAGGCATGGGTGGCAGAGGTCGGGGCAGCCAACGGTACGGTGCTGGATACGGACCGCCGCCACCTGAGTATGGGCCCCATGCGGACTCTCCAGTGCTTATGGTGTATGGCCTCGAGCCTTCAAAAATCAACGCTGATAAAGTCTTCAACATCTTTTGTCTCTATGGCAACGTAGAGAGGGTGAGAAGTGGTGCTCATCAGTAGTTTTATTTGATGTTTTTGTGTTTTTTCTGATCTATTCTTCCCTCCTACAAACAGGTGAAGTTCATGAAGAGTAAACCTGGAGCGGCGATGGTGGAAATGGGAGACTGTTACTCAGTGGACCGAGCCATCACTCACCTGAACAACAACTTCCTCTTCGGACAAAAACTTAATGTTTGGTACGAGCAGCTCTGAAAACATCTGCCGCATCTGGGTGTTTAGGGAGCTAAATCCTCTGTCCTTGCAGCGTGTCCAAACAGCAGGCTATCGTACCGGGCCAGTGCTACCAGTTAGAGGATAACACCAGCAGCTTCAAGGACTTCCACGGGTCCCGCAACAACCGCTTCACCTCCCCAGAGCAGGCGGCGAAAAACCGAATCCAACACCCCAGTAATGTTCTGCATTTCTTCAACGCTCAACCAGACATTACCGAAGAGATGTTCAACCAGGTAAGCTGTAAGAGATCTACTAGCAGCTCCTCATGACCAATAACATCCTGACTGGAACTGGGCTCTGTTCATCTAGATCTGCGATGATCTGGGAATCAAGAGTCCAACAAGCGTGAAGCTTTTTACCGGAAAGAGTGAGTAATAAGCGTTACAGTCATTAACATTTTACTCATAAATATGAGGATTAATGAGGATTCTGTGTGTGAGAACTTAAATGTGATTGTTGGAAACTCTTACCTCTCCACGGTGAAGGTATCTGTTAGCAGCACAACTCAGAGGTATGGAGGGATTTGGATCAAATTTTCAGGAAATCTCAGAAAAACAATTAGATTTGGGGGATTATTTAAATCAATGCCTGGAACTAGGACTTTTTTCAATGATTATTTGCTAAAATTGGGATAATGTTATTATCTTATCAAGATAATTATCTTGTTATTAAAGCTTAGTTTTAAAAACAAAAACTGCAGCTTTTTGGTCTTCTCCAAGTTCATCAGACTATCGGTTCAGTTTTCAGCAGCTTTTCCATTTTAAACCACAAACCTGTGTTTAAAACCCTTTTGGAGCTCCAGTCCCCATAAACCTCAGGGAGTCGCTGAAACCTTCCCCCAGGTGCTTGTCCATACAACACGCCACCTGTCGGAAGCAGCGGTTTTTACTTTTAAACTTCACTTCTATTGTCATCTTGTGTTGCACGGCAGGCGAGAGAAGCTCATCTGGGCTGCTGGAGTGGGAATCCATCAACGATGCCATGGAAGCTCTCGCTATGATGAACCATTATCAGATGAAAAACCCCAGTAAGTCCAACCCCCCCTTCATTTTTAACTCAGCAGCTTAGTTATGTGAAACCTCTGTCATGTTTATCTTCATCTCTTCCAGGTGGGCCTTACCCATACACGCTGAAGCTGTGTTTCTCAACCACACACCACGCCAACTAAAAGCCCCCCCACCCCCAAACTATTTGTAATGTTTTGTGACTTTTCATTGAGTATATTGCAGTTCTGTTGTCACGTTCCATTAAGTGTTGACTAAAACTAGATTGTGCTTTAGAAAGTGTTACTTAAATTATACTTTTTTTAATGATTAATTTGACTTTTAACATGTTTTTCAATCAGTTGTCAATTTTGTATAATCACACTAGATTTGATCATCCCCACCCCCAATATTTGGTTTTTAAATAAAGTTAACAGTAACCACAATGTGTCTTAATTTTTTCAATGTTTGAATGGTTACAGGTGTGAACTGCACTAGATAAATGAAGCTTTTCTCACCTGGCTGATGAGGAAGTGATGGTGCTTTTTGTTTTATTATAAGCTGTGTTCAATAACCATTATTGAGTTAGTTTGGCTGAAAAATGAACATTTCAGCTTAGATCAGAAGGGTTATGTCTATATTTGTAGAGTGCAGCATTTAATATGCATAAAGCTGCATCTTTAGGATGAGAGTTTACTTCCAAGCTGTACAGTTTTATCTACAGCAGCAAAATTACAAATTTTGTCTTGATATTATCAGCATTCCGATATTATCAACAGATATCTGCATTAAAATGTAATATTGGATTCAAATAGATGGAATCTGCAGTAGATCGAGGTAATTCATTGTAATCTGATTATAACCTGTTGCTTTTGGTTGCATGTTGAACACGCATACACTGTGTGCTAGTGAGGGTCGTAGCTTTGTAGCAAATTGCTACCACAACCTGAACTATCTTCAATAAGCTTTCATGAAATGTTCTGTCATCTTCAGGCTTTGAGATCTTTCCAGAGGTTTTCTTTGAATGCCTTCTACGTGTTCAGTTTTCGGATGATATCTGAGCTCATGAGTTGATCCAGGACTTACAAAGGAAATAAGACCAGTTGCAGGTTTGGAAAAGGAAAATTGATTGCATCTTCCCTCTGCGCAGAACAGAAACAACTGCTTGGCAGGACATCCTACATGTGTCAGGCACCACCGTCTCCGTTCATATCAGCCTGTGGAGAAATAAACTCAACAAAATTAATTAACTCATGAATTATCGATTCAAATAAAAGATAATCATTCTAGCTTTAATTTATTTCTTCTTAAACACGGACCAAAAAACGTCTTCCTTCAAGACGTCTCGAATGGAAATGATTGTCTTTGCTCTTTGTAACAGGTTCTTGCTCCAACAAAGTAGAAAGTAGTCATACCGACACTACATTTCCCGGCATGCTTTGCGGCCCTGCGGCGTAGGTGTTTCCGGTGTCTTATAACATATTACTTCCTTCCACACAGGCCGACGCGAACAAATCGAAAAAGGAGACGTCGCTAAGTTTAAAGTTTTTCCGCCAATAGTCGCTTTTTAAGCAAAGTTTTTATTTTATTTTCATCAGGTGGGCCGCGGAATGCGGTCCGTGCCGTCCGAAGACTAAAGAATCGTAGAAAAACACGGACCGTAGCGTGTAGGCCTCCGAAGAAAGTTTGGTCGAGGGCCTGTAAACAACATGTCCTCCGCCTCGCAGCCCTCGTCGAGACGGCAATGGTGCTACCTCTGCGACCTGCCCAAGATGCCGTGGGCCATGTTGTGGGAGTTCAGCGAAGCAGTGTGTCGGGGATGTGTCAACTACGACGGTGCTGATCGTATAGAGCTCCTCATAGAAACGGCCCGGCAGCTGAAGAGCACGCACGGGGTTTTAGACGGCAGGTCTCCGGGTCCACAGCAGGGCAAACCCAGCTCGGTTGGGCCCGTTGAAGCGGGGCGGCAGCACGGTGAGCGTGTAGACAGGGGGAGGGGGGAGTATGGGGTGTCCTCTCGCCTCCCCAACGGGCTGCACAGATCTGAGGATGTGGCTTTGTCAGAAGGCAGCCGTCAGAGCCCGAACACCCGCCGGGCTGTAGCCGGTGCAGTCCCCAGTCTTCACGGCACCATATCACATGCTTTGATAGCTCAGGGGTTAGTTGCAGCCCCACATGGGCTTTTGGCCCCATTATCAAGCTCCAGAGCGGGGGCCACACCTATTGCGGTCTCAGCTGGCCCCATAATAGGGGATGCTGGCAGAAGACAGGCTGTTTCTCTGGGTGTGGGAGCAAGCACCTCAGCCCTCGTGGGCATAGATCCTGCGGTGTGGAGGAACAGTGAAATGATGGCTGAACTGAATGAGGTGGCTCGAAGCAGGATGGAGGGTTGGCCGAACCGTCCCAAAGCAGTGCGAGATGTGCTTGTAGCTCTCAGCAGCTGCATCCCCTTTAACGTGCGCTTCAGGAAAGACCACAACATGATTGGTCGAGTTCTGGCGTTTGATGCCAGCACAGCTCCAGAGATTGAGCTGAAGGTGTTTGTGGAGTATCCCGCAGGCTCTGGGATCATCTTTTCAGGAATCCCAGAGCTGGTCAGGCAGATGTTCAGAGATTCAGCCAAAGATGCGGGCAAAGCAGTGAACTCTGGGCTGCGTTATGTGGAATATGAGAAGAGGCAAGGCACTGGAGACTGGCGTGGGCTATCCGAGCTGCTGAATGACGGTGTCCGTCTGTTTAAAGAGCCCCCGATCCCTGAGGTTCTCCCCCAGCCAGATTCCGTGATGCCTTTGGCAGCTGCAGGGCGCCCCGGTCCGGCAAAGAGCACTAACAGGCGCCGCAAAGCTTCTCCAGGTTCAGAGAACGGAGAGAGCGAAGGGAGGTCTGATCACTCAACAAGGGAGCCGTGGTCTCGGGGGGCCTACACAGGCATCGACCCCATCCCTGGCATGGCAGCCCCCCAGGAAGGCCCGCCGCGTCTGCACAGCCAACCGTCGCCCATCTCGGCTCTAATGGGAGTCGCAGACAGCCTAAGTTCCAGTCAGATGTCCAGAGAGAGTCCCAGCATGTCAACGGCTCACTCCTCCACAGCCGGCCGCTCCACCAGCAGCAGCCCGTCCACCGCCTCCACCTCAGTCTCCCAGGCAACCATGGGGCAGGGTTTGAGCGCCGTGGGGCCGAGCAGCAACGCCGGTCCCGGGGAGTCGACAAGCAGCACGCAGGGCGCCCTCCTCTGCTGCACCCTCTGCAGAGAGCGTCTGGAGGACACACACTTCGTCCAGTGTCCTTCTGTCCCTCACCATAAGTTCTGTTTCCCCTGTACCCGAGGATTCATCCGCAGCCAGGGTCAAGGAGGAGAGGTGTACTGCCCCAGCGGAGAGCGCTGCCCCCTGGCTGGATCCAGCGTGCCTTGGGCCTTCATGCAGGGAGAAATCTCAACCATCCTGGCTGGAGATGGAGATGTGACGGTAAAAAAGGAGAGCGATCCCTGACGTCTCCGTCCTGCTGTGGTGAACGGTAAGAGGAGGACGCATCGCCGACGAGCATCTTTCCCTTTAATGCCAACAAGTTTCAAACCACTAATGCTAAAACTGACCTAATAAAGAATAAATAAGTTAATTTCAGCTGAAGTGGCTTCAGCAGTTTACTGCTGAATTTAGAGAAAACATGATAGATTCTCATCTATGATATAAATAAAGCAATCATTTAGTGAAGGCATTAAAAAGACAAGAATATAGTGGATTTCTTGGCATATTTGTATTTGCTCTGCATTAAATATATTAACCAGGAATTAAATGGTAATGATTGAGTTTGAATTTAGTAATTTTATGACACGGCTCTCATTTTATTTGGAGAGTTTAAAGTATTAATAACAAAAGCACAAATGTCAAAGTTGCAGTAAACGAACAGGTAATAAAACCTGCAGAAATAAGCCAACATAAAAAGCATGCAAAATATTAGCACATAATGAATTTAACTTGCAAATTTACCCAACTTTCTTAAAAATTTTAATGCAATTATTTTATTCTGTCCATTTACAAGTTTTAAAAAAAGTTTTACTAAAAGGGAAAAAAATTTGATGTAAAAATAGTTTTTTTTTAAATGGTGAAATTTAAACTTTATATTTTGGCTGTTTACAAAACAAAAAGACTTCATTTAACCTTTAAATATATTTGAAATTGATCTAATTATTGATCAAATATACTGGATTAATGAGCTGCACCTTTAAACTCAAGTATTTGTGCAGTTAAATGAGTGTTTTGCTAAAACGATGCAAAACTAGTTTTAAATGAAGTTCAGTCACAGGGCAGAAAAACCAGGCGGATCATTTGGTGGGACGTCTTCTCTGCTCTGGGTGAGCTCGTTTTATATCCCACTGACTCCATGATGTTCATAGCGGGACTCCGCGGGGGTTTCATGGCTGAAATTGTCTAATTTTGACTCCAGTTTGTGATTGTCCCGCTGCAGGTTTGGGAATGAGTGTTGGAGTGAAATGCTGATCCAAGATGAGGCCGCTCATTGTCGCTTTGCTTTCTCTCCGCAGTGGATCAAACACTTTGAAAGCACTTCCCTATTATCTCAAGCAGAGGTCCACTTTGGCTGCATTTCATCCTGTGTGCCTCCCCGAGGAGAGAAACTCTGACTCCCAGGAGGACACCTACACCAAGACCAGTTACTAAAGACATAACCTGGACTCGTGTCGCAGCTCGGTTCAGTCCCGACCCGCTCGCAGATCCCCTTCCTCGTCTTCGTCCACGGCGGCAGAGCCTCGTTTCAAACAGCCAGGGATTGAAAGCACACGTTTGTTTGTTTGACAATCTGATGTCTTTTATTTACATTTTTTTGTATAAATGTTGCATTTTGTTCTATTTAGACAAGACAGCGATGTTGATTGATAACCAGACAAAATCATGCAAATCTTTGGAAAAATGAATGTTTAAACAAAACAAAACAAAAAACAAAACCACCTGAACCATTTGGTCCTTAACGCCAAGGAGTGAAAAATGTAACCCCTACAGTATGTCTCTTAGATATTCCCCTTCTGTTGTATGTCAAAAATGTGAATTTACTTTCAACATGACTATGTAATTTCTATTTTTGATACAATACAAATTTCTATGTATTTGTTTATAGTGATAAGACCAAAGATGGCTTCGTGCTCATTGTAATTTTATTGTATTGTAGCTGTGTATGCTCTCCTCACTGATAACCTGGCATCAGTCACTAATTAGTCCACTTATCACAGATGTAAGCTTGTTTTGTCTATTTACTTTTTGACCTTATATGTATGGTAAGATAATTAGCACCACGATCTTTATTGGTTAACCCACATACTTATGTGATCTTAACAGGTCAGTTCTACAATAAATACCTGAATAGTTGCAGCTGCTTTACTCTTTTTTTACTGCTCATTTAAACCTCACACGCTTAAAATGTGTTTTATACATTTTATTAGATAAATACAAAAGAAAAAAAGCCACACCATATATGAGCTAATGAAATGTCGAGAATTAATTCCTTAAACCACATATGTAAATTGTCCTACGGTGATTACACCTATGAGTAATCTGATTACATCAGATAACAGAAAAACCACAATACACATGATCTTATAAGTTCTCCCAACAAAGAAAAGTACTTTATCATCCCAAATAGTTGACTACATCTGCTCTGCTGCAAGAAAACCTTAAAAAGGCAACAGACATGTACATGTTGTCTTCAAGAGCTGTGATCACAGCAAACGTGCACAGATACATGTCAGATACATGATGCGTGCACACAAAAACCACGAGTGACTGCTTGGCCGTCGCTTTTCTTTTACAAAGATAAAAGTCTTTTTTTTTGGCATATAAATAGTTTTACATGCTGCAGCTTGATAACCTGATTGTCTGATTCTCAGCTCTGCAGGTTCAGAGCTGATCACCTGCTACTGAACGCAAACGTTTTACTTGCGATTACATTTCCGCAAAAAAAAAAACAAAAAACAAAATAAATCAAACAAATGTCCAGCTTCACTAATGAGTCTTTTTTATATATATAAAAATGAGATTTTATGTAAAAAAAAAATTGCAGCTGCAGATTGGAGCGTAAATCCTTTCTGTGCATATCGTTGTGTAAAGCCCATGTCCACACAGCTGTATAATTCGGCCTGTGTTGACATTTTAATGCATCCTGGATGAGTAAAACCAGCTTTCTATCCTCCATGGAGGCTTAGAAATCCGCTTGCAGCCTGGTTCTTTTAAGTGCTTGTGAAAAACATTCAGTACAACATGCTTGACCAATAATAAAACAATGTAAACACCCAGACCCACAGATCATAAGCTAATATGTGTAAACAGCATAGTGGTATAAATCCTAGATTCCTTTGGTTGTGGTTACCTGCATGATCTCATTCACACCTTTAATAAACGTCTTGCAGAACGCATCAGATGGGGCTCCTGCTGTGTCCCAGGGCCTCCTGAGCTCCTTTCAGCATCTCCTTCTTCACACACTTCCAGTAGCCAGATACGCCGTTCTGAGGCTGCACCTGAAGTCAAGAAGAGCAGGTTTAATTCCCAACATCTGCTGCTTTTTATCGATTGCTGCCTTCATTTCATCACGTCTGATTTAGTTTCAGCTGTAGGAGCAGCACATTAAAAGTGATGATCATCTCATCACGTCAACCTACAATTACATTTTCACCATCACTCTCCTTTGCACACAGTGAACAATGTAATAAAAAAACCTTAAATGTCTTTCATGCTGCAGCTGAAGCGGGAAAGCTCACCTTCAGGCCGCGCAGCACTCTGTCATTCATCACGCCGATGAATTCCTTGTGGCTCAGGCAGTTGTCTCCGTCCATGTCGAACAGTTTGAACACCGTGTCCAGGACGTTCTCCGACAGGTCGTGGCCCGTTGCGATCTTCACAGCTCGCTTGAACTGGGCTGCAACAAAGACGAGACAGTGAGGTTATGTGAAATATCTGGTGATGGGAGAATTATAGGGTGTAACCAGTAGGGAGGCGTTACCCAGTCCCACCGGACGGTTGGCCTCGGTCACCATCTTCATTGAAAAGGCAAAGTCCTCCAGGTTGTTTGTGAACAAGCAGAAGGCTTTGAACTCGTCAAACGTGATGCTCTGGGGAGGAAAATATGTCAGATCATCATGAGAGCACATTAAATTTCATAATGAGAACAGGGACGGACTGGTCATACTGGTGTTTTGACTGGTCATTAAACTGGTAGTACAACTAACACCGAGTGTGAAACAGCGTCTCCTTTCGCTGTGGTCTCTATACATCCCCATAGTCTTTCCTCTCCCATTAAACACACTGGTCTGAAGCTCAATGGTTCTGATCTTGACTGATAGCAGGTTGAGCCAATCAGATACTTTAAACTTCTTTTGGGTGTGTCCCCATGGAAACAGCCGTCAGCACGGAGGAGGCCAATGACGATGAAGGTAGACGCTGCTGATGTTTCCCATCAAACCCAGTACATCCGAGGCATACAACCCAGTTAAAGGTGAACACTCCAACTGTTTACAAAGATCATCACCACCATAATGCGTCTCCTTTCATTTATTAAACTAACCCTCAAAGTCTCCCCCCACCTTGAACCGCCATTCATACGTTAGCAACGGTAACTATGAAAGAAGAAACGGCACTTTGTGCAAATCAGATTAACGACTTTCCTGAACATTTGATGATGCTGTATTTTTTGGTATCCTTAAACCTAAAATACATCTAAACAGATTTGTTTTTTATTGTAATTTATTTGTTTGTTTATTTCATTCATTAAAAACAGTTACAAAAATAAAACATATTTAAATAAAATACCATGAATAATGGGAGCAGAAAGAAGTATAAACTTATTCACAATTTAACATTTCAAATAAATCATAAAAGCTATTTATTATGTATACTTATTTTGTTTTGTTTCTGATTTTCTTATTGATTAAACTGTGTTCTTAGTCTTTTGACTGTTATGGTATATTGTTCCTTAGAACAATAAAAAAGAAAAAAAAAAAACTAGAAATGTATATCCCTTAACTCCTCTACTCTGTAATTTCCAAAATCCTGGGATTCATATGCAAATATAGAAACATTCAGGTAGAACGTCATTATGTGACACATCTACAGGTCATGACCTTTCATTTGCATTTGATTTGAGGTCAATGTGACGAATAATTTCAGCCAAAACAGCTTTCAGGTTTGAGCGCCCCCTCGTGGCCAACCTGAAAATGATAAATGGGTCCAAATCTAATTAGTTCATTGTCTCTATGATATATATGCATATGAAAAACATGAAAACTCTACATTGTATTTAGTAAAGTTACTGCGTTAACACGAAGGATCTGTCGGGAAGAAACCATAATATCCTCGACACCCCGTTTGGGGATGTATCAAAAGCAGGGCAAACCTTTTGGTCCCAGTCAGGCCCCACTTAGATGAAGAGGAGGAAGGGGAAGGAGGACTTGTTACCTGACCAGCAGGGATCTTCTTCCTCATATTTTCCCAGTAAACCTCATTGTCTTCTTCGTTGGTGTAGTGGAGCAGCCACTCTGCAAAGTCTTCTCTCCTCATGGTGTCCATTCCTTTGGAGAACTGCAGGAACTCCATCTCCTGGACCTCCGCCTGCAGGTCCTCCATGAACCTGAACAAGAGTCTGATTACTCAAACAGTTCTGCCAATGTTTGGAGGAAAACGGAAGAAGTTCATATTTTAAACTAAATAAAGTGAGAAGAAAGCAAGAAATGATACCCACAGATCAGAATCATGGCTGGATGTGAAAATAAGATGGTTTAGTCTGGATAAGCCTGCTTTTTCCTTCACAGGGCTTTAAAACAATCAGATGCTAACTTTAATCCTCAGTGATGTCCAGCTGCTTAAAGCAGATAATGCAGGATTTAGATAAGTGGTCTGCACGTTCAGATTTACTGATCGATCTACGTTTCCACCTTCACTTTGATCACAAGATGCAGATCGTGACCAAATGCAAGCAGCGGAAATGAGTTTCCTCTGCGGGGTTGCCAGGGGCGATAGGATGAGTCATCCAGGAGACAACAGAGTCGCTGCTCCTCTGCATCGAGAGGAGCCAGATGTGGTGGATCAGGCATCTGGTTAGGAGGCCTCCTGGTATTCCTGACATGTCCCGGCGGGAAGAGACCCCAGCGAAGACCCAGGAGGGTTTATATCTTTCGGCTGGCAGGAAAGGGATGCATGGATTTGCAGTTGTAACCCATAGAAGATGAAGCGCGACGTGTGAGACGGTTTGCTTGGTTTATTTTATAGGTTTCATTTTTGTCACTAATGATTTTTTTTCCTGACAGGCGACCCCATAGTGTGTACCCTGTGTCTCGCTTAAAGACTGCTGGGATACACTCCAGCTACCTGCGACTAGGGCTGGGTGTTGATTCAGATTTCAAGAACCGATTAAAATCCGATTCCAAAGATTTAGAATAAATTTTCACGATTCAATCCGGTCTGTTCTGATCAGATATAGATTTTGTTCAGTGGTATTAAAATCTTTTTTTTTGTTAAATAATATGTTTATATAGTTATAAAACATATTACCAATAATATATGGACATTCAAGAAAAAATTAATGAAATGTTTCTTCTTTTTTTTTCCCTACAACCGGGTTTTTTGGAGTTTTTCCTTACCGCGAAGGAGGGTCTAAGGACAGGAAGTCCGGGATC
>JBAMHX010000017.1:415603-426485 GCA_037177515.1 Pseudomugil tenellus
CTGTTTAGTTTAATATAGTCACTAATTGTGTGTATTGTAAGTTATGTCTATTGTTCTCTTTACCTGCATGTGAAGCCATCTGAGACAACTTGTTGTGATACTGGGCTATATAAATAAAATTGAATTGAATAGAATTTAAAGATGACTTCTGTGGTTTGTTGTACATAGAAGGAGACTGAAGCTGACTGGTACATGTTAGGAATGGATTTTTCAGAGGGATGTTTGTGAGACACTATAACATAACGCAGTTCTGAAACCTTCATCATCCACCTGAAGCCCTTGTTTTCAACAATGGAACGTAATGTTTTGGTTAACTACCTTAGACAGAACTTTTATTTTGGAACAGGAAACAATGGATGTTGAAATTTGGACTGTGTTGTCCTTCTACCCCAAACGGCAGTCAGGGCAAGTAATAAAACACGATGACTAACGCCGGCGGTTTCTACACAACTTGCGGTTGGATTACTCCTAACAGAACATAACAAGGAATATGGAATCTTATCCTTGAACAAAGTCTTTAATTACCTCAGTTACTTTGGGAGAACGAGCGGCATTGGCTGGTAGGTGTAAAGTTTGCTTAAGTGTTACCTGGTGCGCCCCCGCGGACAACTTGGATATGACATCTTGATGTCGCAAAATGAGGTTGCTCAGGATCAGCATGTCTTGTAAATCACTTTGCTTTTATCAAGCTCATCATTCTGTTGATGCTTTCGGAACCCAAAATGGTTTTATTTTGAAATCTGAAATGTTTTGAGCGTTTTTAAAACCCGGAGTTGGCTAACATCACTACTTTCCGACGCCATGTTAACTGTTTTCATTTGTTCACACGTAGCGCGCATGTGTGAATGAAAGGTGAAAGTTCACAGAGGGAAATGTATTAAATAAACCAATCTTTGGACTTATGGATCGATCTTTAGGAATTGATATGAGAATCGATTTAAAATTGATTAATCGATGTTTTCAACACAGACCCACCAGCAACTCTGAACTGGATAAAAAAAAGAGAAACACTGGTTTAGCAGGACATGTGGTGACATCTTCATTATGTTTCTGACCGATAGTTAAGCTGTAGTTGTTTGAACCTGGTTTATAAATAAAGTTGGTTTTTGTCTGTTTGTCTCTTTTGTGTTGTGTTGTTTCTGTATCTCTACACAACCAGTCAAGGTTGGGATACACTTTCCCTTTAATTCCAGTGGGTATCTAACCCTTTGACCCATCGTATACATTTACACTGGGTATCATTTCATAATATAAACAGAATAAAAGAAAGAAGATTTTGGTAGCTGGACGCTCTTAAAGACTCGTCTTTCTTTACCTGCGAAACTCCTGATACTGTAACTTGTTGTGTCCTTTCTTCCCGAAGAAGTACGCCTGCAGTGTTGTGTTCACTTCCTCTCCTTCGTCTGCGGTTGTCTGTAATAAACCAGGTTGTAAAAAAATCCTGCGGTTAGTGGCGGGTGGGGTTGGGGGGGAACCAATGTGTTCATTATGTAGATGTGGAAACTCACCTCTTTCATGTCCTTTGGAGGTCGCAATTTGCCAATGATTTTCTTGAGCTGAGGAGAGAAAGACTTACTGATTTTATATATATAAAATATATATAAAATAAATAAATAAAACCCCCCAAAAAATACCAAAAAAAGTAATTCTTGTTTCCTTTCTGAATATAAAGCTGCTGCTGTTCATGCACCGCATCTCCTTCAGGTTTTAATGAAATCTATATTTTAATGCATCTCTCTGCATCTGCTCACATCTCAGAGGAATAAAAATCCATTTATTTTCATTTTACCTGGAAATTCAGCAGAAGCTCAGATTTTTCTGGATGAATTTAACCCCTAAACTCCTGTTACTCATTTTATCTTCTTGTCTTATTTATTCTATTAACTCATTTTAAAATGTTTAAATATTTTTACTGTCCACATTCTCCGGTCCCTGACAGTTTTCATTATCACACATTTAATATTAAGATAAAAAATAGCTTTGAATCATTGGTTATGTAATTTTTTTATTTAAAAAATTGTTTGATTTCATTTTCTTAAATTATTGTATTTTATATAATTTATTTACTGTTAATGATTTACCTAAGATTAAATTTTGTTTTATTTATTGCAGTTTCTATTTTTTTATTATTATTTTTCCAGACCCCCCCCCCCTTCACATTTAAATGAATTCACGTGAAAATAAATTCACACATTTAGGGGTTAAATGTTTCCTCCATGAAAAGTCCAAACAAAAGTGCAGCTCACTAACCAAGTGAACATTTTAATCTTAAACACAGACGGGAGCAGACGAGAATCTTGTATGTTCCAACTCTTGTTCCAAAATATGACACAAGGTGCAACACGTGCCAACATGCAGTCGACTGAGACGCAACCAGCCGAGCTCCCAGCTGAGCTGAGCAGTCCTCTCCTAACGTTGAGGACGAGGACTCTGGCTGGAACGGACACACAAATGCCAGGCTACTTTAAACAAACTGACTAAACCGACTCAGGCAAACACACCACAGATAACAGCTCTTCCTCACCTTCACATGGAGCCTCAGGTCATGCTTACCTCTGCAGCAACATCAGCAGCGTTCGCGTCAGCGTTAAAGGTGGCGATATTATGACATTTGAGTCCACGCAGACAAGTAAACCAACTAATGTGGATAATGTTTCCTATCATGATGGGAGAATCTCTTATTCTCACCTTAAGAAACTCCTTCTTGTCCACATGCTCATTGCCGTCAACATCAAGCATCTTGAAGGCAATGTGAAATCCTGTACGTGGCTCTGTAACAGCCGCACAGTCATGTCATACACCAGTACTGGGAGACCAGTTTAACCACACAAAGCCCCCATATCTGGTAAATCGACTTAGTATTACAGTAAAAAAGCAGATAATGCAGCTAAAAAAAACCCAACTTACTGGTCAGGATCGTTAGCAAGAACAGATACTCTGTGTAGGAAATCAAACCTGCAGAAAGCAGAGAAGTAAATTTAAGTAAATGAGAGAATTCAGATAAGAAGCATAAATACTGGCAGTAAAAAAAAACCGCCTCACTGATTCAGATCACACAACTCACCGTTGTCTCCCAGGTTTCTGAACAACTCAGTACCAGGCTTAGCTTTAGAGGCAGCGCCCAACATACTGTTGACGTCCTGCGTAAAGGAGGAAACATTACAGCAAAGCGGACCTGATATACGAGATAAAGAAGCAGATTGCACAGCTGGTGGGTTAAAACACACCTGTCTGGTTAAAGTTCTCTTCTGCAGCTTTCCTGCAAGAGAGCAAAGAGGGACGAATGCATCAATAACACAACAAAGATTGTTCATTCATTCATTTTCTACACTGTTTAATCTAATTCAGAGTCGCTGGGAAGCTGGAGCCTGTCCCAGTTAGTAGCAGGCAAGAGGCAGGTAGACCCTGGACAGGTCACCAGTCCATCACAGACTAAACCTCAAGGTCAAGAAAACCTGCTTAGGTTGCATAAATCACTGTTATCAGACACCTCAGCAGGATTTCTGTTAAATATTCAGCAACAGTATAACTTTCACTTTTCAGGTTATAACTTCATTACTTGCCAAACATTTATATACATAAATAACTTTCACATATTTAATAACTGTGAATGTTAACATCAGATTTAACGCAGAGAAGGGAAAAATAACAAACGTCTGGTGTCAGACAAATGAAAAACTCTTTTTAAAACAGCTCGAAATATGATTGACTCAACTTCAAATTTAATTACCGGATTTCGACCATTGTTGCATAAATAAGGTAAGTTTTCATTTTCAAAGCCAGAAAAACAATATTTGAGACATTTCAGAATATCACAACCTGATTCAGTCGCAGTTCATAACCCGTTTACCACCAATGCAATAATTCACCGGAGCTCTGCTGAGCAACTTAGCGATGCTCGGCTGCTTGCGTCGCTTCAATCCAAAAATCACCTAATCTTTATTAATTTCCTTTGTATACTGCTGCACAGAGTACGAATCATCATTAAATATTGGTCGACTTTGTTTTTATTTGATGCTCAGAAGCGTAGTTTTAGTAGTATTTAGAAAAAATGTTAACTCGACCAAAAAATAAAACTTTTTCTTATAATAAACAGAGAAGTAAAAAGCGTAAAAGAAGAATGTCTTCCTCCTTTAGAGGAAGATGTAAAATGACAGCGTTAAGTCAGACCGCTTGCAATGAACATGCAGACTAAAGTTTACTTACGATCCACTCTCTCCAGCATCACAGAGAACAGGAAGTCTCTGGGGGTCATATAGGGCTCCTGTTCGTACACCACAGAGGCAAACTGAATGAAACGGATCTTTCTGGCAGAAAGGATGGGAGCAACAACTTCCTGCAACAGTAAAAGAGACATAAAACTGTTTAAAAACAAGCAAAGCTGGTGGTTATTATGGTGCCGTCGCTTTAATTGTCAGGGTATTACTGACTTTGATGAGGTTGTTATCGTGTAGGTTATGTTTAAACCAAAATATATCACATTTAATAATAATACCTACATAAATAAAGAGTGAAGGATGGGAGGAATATTTGTTTAGCATTGTCAGTAAGTGACCGCTAGGTGGCGTTTGTTTCCAAACTAATAGGAAGCTTTTTCTCTGTAAATACTACATCAATAGTTACCTCTTATTTTATGTAGCATAATTTTATATTAATTCAATTCATATTTATTTCAGACTCAAGGTCAATATGAAAATAAAACAAACAAAACATAAAATCAATTATGTTCTTAAAAGACTGATACCGTATAGCACTGAATCTTAGGAGAAAGTGACACTAAAATGAAATTTTAGTGTCACTTTAGTGCAAATAAAACTGTACATTAGAGTTCTTAGTACAGACTGTAAAGTGTTCACACTCGCAGACACAAACAGTTCAGTCGCAATAATCCATCTTGGCCTCCTCATAAGTAAACGAAAAGTATTATTGTAGAGCACTTTAAGTCTTTGTACACTGCTTTTTAAAATTGAGTCCAAATGTAAGCTGTGTTAACTTATATTATTGAAAAATAGCTGAAGATATAATAAGCAAAGTCTTTAAAAGAAAAAGAAACTTTAGGAACTTTTACTCACTTTTTCTTCCTCGGCATAAACGGCGAAGGGTAGAGTCCTGTTGTTAACATGATACTGGTAGTAACAGATACACCCAGTACCAAAGACGGATCCCCAAATACCAGTACCGACAGCACGGCGAAATGTTAAACTGTTCAGAATCCGAGAGCTTCTGAAAAAACTCCTGAATACAGTGGTGAACTTTCCCCAGCTGGCCATTTTGAAGGAGATTACACGGTAGCTTTGGAGAAAACGAGACGGCTTCCGTAGTTGCACAACTGACTTACCAACAACCAATCACAGGACAGTATCAGTTCTACGTTTTTCAAGTGACCAATCACAATTTAACTCGGCTATCCCAACAAATCCAATATAATCCAACTGTCCCACCTAAGTCTGGATGGTATGTACTGAGAAATGATGAGGACAAAAAATACGTTGATGCAAAGTTTCAAAACGTCTAAAATTACTTTAAAGATAAGTCTTTAATAATTACTTGTATTTATTTAAAGAATAGGTTTGAATTAATCTAAAAATGTAAACTACTTGACAGGAAATGACAATGACAGAGTGCTGGGACACAGCTTGAAAGGGACCAGAACCATGTTTATCTTTTAATAGCTTATTTTTCTTGATTTATCCTCCCTTCCAGATAGCAAACAGATTTAGAACCTATCTGTGCTATTTTATGCACTTGATGGCTCAGTCTGGCTCTGATAACCAGATGTGAACCAGATGTGCTCAACAGGTTATAAGTAGGGCCTCACTTGGGTTATGATATACTGAAACGGCCAGAAGTCACGAGCGAGGAATGACCCAAACACTACAATAAAAGCTGAAACAAGCCATACATAACTTTTTAAACATATATTTTCTTACTACATAGAGTAGTTATTTCTTTATAAGACTTTCTTCATTTAGAAAATAAATACTGACACTGACTCAACAGTCAAAGACAGAAAGAGCTGCATCACATATCAAACCAGCTGATCTAGCATTCCTCTTATGGCACACGCTATTTTAGTGTTTTTTGTGTGTCATGTGTCACAGAAATGTTCACGTCAGTACTTTGCTCCAGCAGGCTGAGCTGAAGGCTGAGCGTAGTTGTAAAAAGATGAAGAGCAGAGAAGATGAACCTTTCTGTTTAATTCTGCAGAACAAAGTATCCTGTCATGTAAAAGTACCTCAGACTATCCCTCACACTTTAATAATGAAATGAGATTTTTTTTTTTTTAACTTTTTCAGCCAAGCTGAACAGTGGCCTGATATGTCTGAGGTATCCGGTGAAAGAATCATGCCCAGCAGTAAATTCCCACCAAAAAAATGTCTAGGAGAAAATTTAGGTAAGAAAAAAGCAGCTTAGAATAAGAATGTTAAATCTACTAATGATTTGGTTTAAATTTTTTATGTCTGTTTTCTACATGAGAAAAAAACATATCTTGGAATAATTTGCAACCATTATAAATTATGTGCAGTACAGAGTGGGGGGAAAAAAGACAATGGAGTAATGAAGGGATGAACAGATTTTATGAGACAATCCCATTTCGTATATTTCCACAGACAGATATTTGCAGATGTTATTCAATTCCAAAAAACAAATAATAATTAAAATGTACATTCTTAAAATATACACCGAGGTGTGCAGAATTTGTGCAGTACTTGGGTGTTTTTATTCAGCAGTACAGACCCTGCATTACCGCTTTCACACAGCGGATTGGGCCTGTAAAAAAAGAAAAGGCATGAACCTTCATTTTTATTCACATAAATTATTGACACGTCCATTCCCTTTTCATGTCAAACCGCATGATGGCTTTTTGGTGGGTGTAAGGAAAAGACAAAGCTTCAAAATGTCGTCTGGACGTGGGGGCTGGATACTGTACATACAGAAGCAAACAGCACAGATCTGAGCACAGTCAGGAAAATACCAGCCCTTCGCTTGAGTTGAGTAATTCTGTGATGCAGCAAGGTGTCACTACAGGGGCTGCCTTCCCTCTCTCCGGGGTGAAGCGGGTTGGCTTAAAATTCACAAAATGCTTCTGTGAGAAGATATTTAGGTTAATTTTTTGCCACACACTGCACTGTTTGTTGGCACTACATCAAATATCCAGCCTTCATGTGTGTTGTTTGGCTTCATAGTGGTGTATATTAAAACATGTGCTAATCCGTTTTGCTGCAGCCTCTTCAGTACAATCAACAATGCTACTTGCTTGTTTGACCAAGGTGCAACCGGGTGCAGATTCATTCATTTTGTACATGAAATAAACGGGAAGAACAAAGTTTCCGCTACATGTGCGTGCACGCGAGAGCCGCGTGTGTGTCCACATCAATTCCACCTCAAGTTTGCGTCAGCAAGTTTGGAGGTTTATTTAATGTTATAGCAGCAAGTTGTAATGTAAAGTAACAAAGACATACACACTTGTAAGACCATCAATGAATGAAACAAGGTTTGCACAATAATTTTGTCTCCATTCACGGTTTATGCTACCTATCTATCTGGCTGTTTAAGTTATAATATAGTGGAAAATATCCCCTGTATGTTTCATAAAAGTGATGGGAATCAAACATTGTTCAATGCACATGGTGATGCGGCTAAGTATCAGGACAATTACAGCCACAGGAAAAATACCGTAGTTCCTAATCCAGTGAAAAAATATGTATTGCAATGACAATTTCGCTGTCAGATCAGATGAAATTACCAGTAGTTTTCTCTCTAAAGCGCTTTTTTTCCCCAACAAACTGCATGACATGGCACTTATGTAAAAACAAACAGTGACAGACAAATCAGAGCATTTACATTGAAAGACAGCTTCTCATCCCACTGATCTGAAGGTTGGAGACAAATGCAGCACTCTGTCACCACAATCCTCCCGTCAGTGATCTCATGTAGTGTGTTTGGTTGTATTTATTTTTCTGTAGAAAGGAAGACTGTTTTTTTTACACAGGTGAGGTGCAACATGACAAAGGAAAAATGGAACAACTCTGAAAAAGGTCTAAGCTGCTCCCTCTGATTCACCAAATAGATGTGCAGTTCTTCCTTTTTTTATTATCATTAGTACAACAGACATTACAGAAATTATTCATGTGTAAAAAAAAAAAAAACAAGAAAAAGAAAAAGAAAGACCTGGATCACAAACAATGTGGACCACTGTCTCTTCATCTCTGATTACAGCTTTCAATACCTCAGTTTAGTCACCAGTAACTTGGTTTTCCAGAGTGGCATGTACTGAACTCAGGTGAGTTGATTTAGTCACGTCTGCATTAATTTAGCACACTTTGCACAGACACACTGATTACTCTTATTGGGGCTGTGGGACGAGTCCTGAATCTGAATAAATATAGGTTTATAAAAATACAACAAGCATACTGTACCTACAGTATGTCCTGCTGCTCTTCCCTGGTAAAGGTGTTTAACATAACTAGATACTGCTGTTCTTATATACACACACTATAATAATTAATAGTGACTCCTAATTTGCATATTTCCATTTAAATGTAATAAACATCAATATATCTGAGTGATGACTGTTTTTATTTGTGACTTGATACAAATGTTTATCTTTTACCCATTTTAGTTCAGAGTATTGTTTTTATTAGAGCACAGGATTTATTGGTATACATACAAAGATAGGTATATACAGTTCATGACTTGGATTGTGAAAGTTTTACATTTGCGTTTGATGGGGAGGCTCCAATCGGTTTGAGCTTCGATAGATTTAACTTGCAGAGAGCAGCTTTAAGGTTTTTTTCTCTTTTGTTTTTACAATTTAGGGCACCACAAACCTGGTGGTGACTGAACATTTCACAGGTGAACTCAGAACATTCTGTGGAAAATAAATAGTGCTAAACAGCAGGAGGGCCGTTTGCATTCGGTGTTCCGGTTCTGGATAAAGGAAAAGTCAGTTCCATTGTTACTGAGTAGCCTCCGTCTCATGCTTAACGTGAAGAAATGGCAACCCTGCTTTGTCAAAATGCCTAACTTTCCGTGCTTTTTTTTTATTTAGGAGGTGGCTCGCGATAGCAAAACACCCCCCCATTTCTTCCCTCGCTCACATTAAATTATTGCAATGCCTAAACTGCCCAATGTATGTCGAGAACAGAAAAATAAAGGCAAGTTTTAACAGGTGCACTAATAGACTATCTCATGCATTTTCTCATGGATTTTTGTCATGTATACAAAGACATTGTGTCACATCGGTTTAGTGTCACGAAAGTATCGTCACATCTAACACAACTCTGCTTGCTGGACTGGAACCTGATGGAAGCTCTTTTCTGGACATGGATCATCATGGACAAATAATAATAATAATAATAATAATAATAATAATAATACCTTAAAAGAAAGTGTAGAAATATTTATTAATTGACGCCACTGAAGTTAGGTGGTAACACCAGCATTCCAATATATTAACATGATTCAAAGCTAACCATGTGATGGGATTAAATGTCAGTATGATTACTATACAGATGTGTCCAGTGTCTAAGGTGCACAACTGCCTGGAGTAAGCTCGAGTGGATGTGACAAATCATAGAGTTTACATTTGCTTCTTACATTACTTATGCTTTCTTTCCCCCTTTCTCTCTCTAACAAAGACAAAAAATAAAAAAGTATATTGCTTCAAAAAACTTTTTTCTCCTTTTTTAATATTGTGAAACATTTCATTCACCACTTCTTGGGTTTGTCTTGGTAAGACAGAGCATTACATTTTTAAAGATACATACAGAAAGATGCTGTGAATCCAAGAGATTAAATGATCAACGATGAAATGTGACAGTGATTAATTCCTGGGACCATTTGTTTGGATTCTGTCTCGTCTGTCTGTTTGTCCGTCCGTCTTGGCCAAACTCTGTGTCATCCAGCAGGTGGCACAATGCAAGCACTGATGTATCGCCTGGGTGAAGGGGAGGGGCTGAGAGATTAGTCTGTCACAGTTACTGGAGTCAGTCCAAGGACTGCAGCCTCAGTGTGTTCAGCTTCTGTGACTGAATTTCTGCAAACATGCTCTCCATCCATCCCTCCCACCCACCGCCTCCTATGCTTATTGTCAGTGAATAACATTAAAACACAAGGGGACTCCTCATTTGCTCTTTCCAGACGTGCTAGAGCCACCCGCCCCACCCTCCAACTTGTCAGCGATTTCAGATGTGTCTAACTTCTCAGAGCCGTCGCCTTTCTCTGACCTCTCCTTCTCGGACCGTTCCTCCCCTTCAACAAGCTCGGACCGCTCTGACCTAGCATCGGCATCCCCCTCCGACTTCTCCTTCCTCTCCGAATGGTCGGGGTCCATGGACGAGGTGCCTGGCTTGTCCCACTTGGCCATGGCCTCGTGCTCGGTTATAGAATTAGCGATAGTTGAAGTCCAAGCCTTCAAGTCCTCCTGTAGAGGTCAGCATGAGAGAGTTTAGTTAAAGAATCTTTCTTTTACGTGTTTTCTGTTAAGGTTACATCCAAGTTGGCAGCTGAGAAGCTAAGAATCTTATCAAAGCTGTGGCCTCGGCACTCAAGTCCTCCTAGGATGGTGGCTAGTGTTTTGGGGTCTTTGGGGGTTTGTCAGTAACATTGCATTAACACATTAATGGGTTCAGTCATGTTCAAGTGAACAAAATTGATATATTTTTTTTATTATGACATTATAATGATAATTTGTTGCTTTCTGGTTGGGTTCAGCAGTCGATGAGGGTTAAAATACTCCAATGTGGATTGAAATACATTTTTTGTACTGTTATCTTAATAGACACAACTGAAGCTAAGACATTTTGAGGGCGGCTGTAGCTCAGGTGGAAGAGCAGTCGTCTTTCAACCAGAAAGTTGTGAGATCGATTCCAGGCTTCGC
>JBAMHX010000017.1:431937-448388 GCA_037177515.1 Pseudomugil tenellus
CCATATTGTGTTGCTGTCCCAAATATCCTGAACTTCCCAAATTTGGTGGTTGTGCCAGATATCCAGTACTACCCATGTTTTGTTGAGGCATAAAGCCAGAATTTCCCAAACCTCCACTGGTTGGCTGCTGAGCTATGTTACCTGAACTTCCTAACTTGCCACTTCCAAGATGGTTCTGCATACCACCCATACATCCAGCTGTAATGCCAAAGTAGCCAGAACTCTCTGCACTGCCAATAGTTTGATGATTGATCCCCTGGTAAGTAGAGGAGTCTGCTCCACCACTCTGGGATGCAGAGAAACCAGAGTCACTTCCACCAACAGCTGCTGATTGGTTCATCCCAAAGTACGAGGTGTTTACCAACTTCCCAGCACAATGCTGTTCCAGTCCGTGGTAGCCTGATCCATTTATAACTGGGTTGTAGCTGGCTAGTGTTGATGACAATCTCTGGGTGGCAGAAGTGGCACCCAGATCCAAACCTGCCTGTAAGGGCTTGGGTTCTATATGAGCCTGTATCGTTTGCCTCAGGAACGGAGAGGTAGCACTGGTTGAGGGAACGCTGGGAGTCAGACAAGATAATGGGAACATCCTTCGACTGGAGAGTGGGGTGGCCCTTTTGTCTTCCTCCTTTCTCTTCTCGGCCTAAAGAGAAAGTCAACAACTCAAATTATATGGGGGGGTGGCATGCTAAAGTAGTGGAGTACGAGATAATCAGCCAAGATGTGCTGTTAACTTATATGCTAGAGTGTAGCATGAAGAGGGGCAGTGGGTGGACGCACACATGCAGTAACCATATCATATTGATTCTACTGATGGCATGCGCAGATGTCTGCTAAGCAAACACAGCATGCCAAGGTCACTGTTTTTTCCTGTAGCAGCATTATATTGGGACTCCACCAAACTGATTAAACATTTACAGTATCTTCAGTAAAGCTTACTGCGGAAAGCTGGCGGAGGGAGCTGAAGCGTTCTTTCCAGGTTACAGCAGCCTTGCGAAAGGCTTCATGGCGAAGTATGAGCTGCTCAACCTCATCGGTTTGGGCATGGGCCTCTCCTCCTCCTTGTTGCTTGGAGGTGATCAGTGGATCCTTGGCCTTCAGCCAGGCTTCTGCCTTTACTGTCTCCTGGGCAAACTGGAAGTTTTCCTGCTCTGTGGGTGACAGCAGGCAGACAACAAGCTTACCATGGTTTCTACCTTATGTATTTTCTAAAAGAAATCTGTTGTTTCAATGCATATATGCGCAGTATGAGTGAGGTATTATGCGTAGGATCTTAACTGGTGAAGGCTGTTCGTGTGTGACGTTGCTTGAACAAGAAAACTGAGATTCATACATGTTTCATGATACATTAACAGCACATTACAGGATAAAAAAGCCCACTTCATTGTGCTGTTGTCATCCAAATACTCACTGCGCTGTAACCTTTCCTGGTGTTTGTCCCATTTTTCAACAAGATCCTTCTGCTTGGAAAGAAGACTGTCCAACTTCTCCTTTATCTGTTGTGACACACACAGTACAGACACAAACCAAACATATTGAGACATCTCATAAGGTGTGAGACTTGTATGAATTTTCTCGTCTTGTGCAACAGTAAAGGTGTGAAGTTGGCCAGCTGACCTCCTCTGATGCAGGGTTTCCTGCAGCTATCAAAATCTTGCCAAGATCCGCACACTGCTGTATGGTCTTGCTCCGGCCATCTATTTTGGCTTTCAGCTCCTGGTGTTGTTTCATCATCACTTCCAAAGCTGTCAAATCCCTGAGGAAGGACAGATTAGATGAATTAAAAGCTGCAAGGCAATCCTAACACTTTTATGTTTAATGAATAAAGTATGTTAGATGATGACAGCGGATGTTCTCTTCACATGCAGGTCCTTCAATTTGAATAAAACTATACGTTTATTAGGATAAATTCTTGAAGAGATGTTTCAAGGTTTCTGACCAAACCTGCTTGATTTATACAATGATTATTATGATTTACTATCTTAAGTAATTCTCAATCTTTTCACCTCATTCTTAAACCCCCAGATTCAAGCCAGTAGTTATTTTCCTCCCAATCAACACCATAGCCTCACACAGCTTCGACCTTTATCACAAATCTTCTATGGAACAACTCAGAAACATCTAAACTGGGAGCGTTTTTCATCCTAAACCCAGTGAGACTTGTCACCCCAGCTGCAATGAACCTGACAGAAAAGCTGATACAGAACAATTTCCATCAGTAAATTAGGATGTAAACTGAAAATTGAGGGAATTTTGGTCATAAATGACAGAAGAACACACATGCATGATCAATTCAATCATCAATTCTGATAAAAAAATTAACTCAAATGGTATTAAAATGCAAAGTTTGAACATAAGAAAGAAAGGTCTCTGGATAATTTGTGATGTTTATGATCTAACTGCAATGTTTCAATAGCAAATGAGAACATAAATCTTTTAATCATGGTGGTTATTTATCTTTAAGATTACTTTTTTATAGTTGTGCATTTGATTTGTTTGTAGACAATTATATTTCTTTAAATACACAGTAACAAGATAATGCCTTTAAAATCTTTTTACATGAGTATAAACTTTTCCCCGTTTTAGTGATCATGTCTGTAACATTGAGCATATTACATGTGTTAAAATGTGATCACGTTTTCTTTTTGAAACACTGAAAGGCGAATTTACTAAGATTTCATTTTGCGTGTACTAATTAGCGTGTGGCATTTAGAATTTAGTGTGTGAGGCGGGGTTGTGATTTCGTGATCTACTAAGATTGCACCCGCTGTCATTTGCGTGAGCAAAGTGTTGGAGACATGCCTATTTAAATGAGGATTTACCGTGTGCCATGGTTTTCATGATGACAACTTTACAAAACTGCAAGCAAAAATAAAAGTTTGATCCGATGGAATTAGAGGTGTTGGTGGAAGAACCCAATAAAATGTCCAAGGAGGTACAGCAAAGAAATCTGACAGCAGCTCAAAGGAACACACTACACATTCAACGAATGTGTGTTTTCGGTTTCTGTATATATGCCCAGAGTTTGCGAGAGGCACAAGCTGCACATGAGTGCAAGTCAGTTGCTCCTATAACATCGAGGAATCCAGCCACCTCAAAAAAACCTTGCTTTTTCTTATTCAAAGAATCTCGAGTGCGTGGAAACCTAATAAACCTTGCCATCCTCGCAACATTGCATTTAGGAATTCAATCATGTGAAAGACGTGACTGAGAAATCGCTGCTGTGTTGGCTAATGTACGCTGGAATGATCCAGATGCCAAAAACTCTAGACTTGCCAGGAGTTTAGTTATTGCAGGTATGCATGACTCCTTCTTGTGTCTGGATCCAAATCTGCGCTCCGACAGCTCCAAAACAGCAAGGCTGGATAGGCAATATGTTTTAATAATTCCCTTTTCATTCCAAACATGTTAATGTCATATGATCTGTTTTAGCCTTTTGTCCCCAAGTCTTATTTCTTGTTTTACTGGATTGAGTATTGCTTTTCTGTGGTTGGGTGTGCTGTGATTGCATGTTTTAATCAGACTGTGGTGGAAAGGGGACTAATTGATCACACCTCCCTAACCAAGAGTGATTGGCTGTCACCGCCACATACACAACATAAAAGACAGGAGGACAGACATGGAAGGGGGAAGCCAGACGCACAAGGCGAGCGTGTGCAGCACGCTGGATACTGGTCGGACACTTCACCCAAAAATGGAGAACGGGAGCACGCTGGAGGAGAGGCTGATCGGCAGCGATAGAGGACTCAGCCACGCCGGATTCTTGCACAGCGAGAAGCACGGAAACACGCTGGAGGAGTGGCTCATCAGCTGTGGCGGAGGGATCCCATAGTGTCGCGCGGAGTAATCTCTATGACGCTGCAACCAAGCTAAGTAAAGGAACGTCTGCCTGCTGAACAGTTCCTCCTTGTGCCTATTGAGATATTGCTGATTTGTCCTGTTAGTAAAGTCCTTTTTTTGTGTGTTTTGACCTTCCCAGCTACATGAGAGGGGACGCAAGGACTGTAGAGGAGAGGACTGAAAACATTGTGGAGGAACTCTAACATCTATTTCATCAGTACGTATTAACAGAACTTTTTAACAGAACTTTTTAACAGAACTTATTTATTCTTGGTTGTTAAATTAAAAATTCTTCCGAATTAAAGTTCTGTTTCATTTCTAAACATTTGGTGTCCTGCAGTCTCTGACATTTCTGGCGTTGTCGGCAGGATCCAAGTTTATTGAGAAATGGATACAAATCAACAAGGTTCGGGCTCGGCCATTACAGCACAATTTGTTATGCCATGGTTTATGGGGGCGGCTTTTATACCAAAATGTGATGGGGAAACTATTGAATTCGAACAATGGAGGGCTCAGGTGGAGGCAATGTTACGAGCACCAAGTCTCAGCACACAGCAACTGGCAAACTTTGTTTTGGGAGCTTTAGAGGGCAATACAAAGCGGGAATTGCAACTCCTGGGAGAAGAGGAGAAGGACACTGGCAAGAAAGTTCTTACCGCATTGCAGTCCTCGTATGCCCAGAACTGCCACTGAAGTACAGCTTCGGACTAATCTTTTTAATTGCAAACAAAAAACAGATTCTTTTTTTCTTCTATTCTTTTATATCACGTTTACGTGAACTCTTTTACAGATGGCAAGAATGTGACAGAGATGGGGCTGAAGTAGAGGATGATCTGTTATTAGATCAACTCATAGTGGATCTCAAAAGGGGCTCAGTGAAGCAAGAATTGGGTCGGCACATGCAACGACAAGACCGTATGACTTTTAAAGCGGCTTGTCAGGAGGCCCGTGCTCTGGCTCAAGACCTACAAGAGGAGGATGCTGCCATCTCTAATAGAGTCCTCTATACCCCTAAGAATCAGGCAGACACAAACTCAGAGCAGCTCAAGACTGAGATCAAAGCGGAACTAAAGGAGGAGCTGCTGGGTGAGATAACTACAGAAAAAACCGACAATTAAAAGTTCTCTCTTCTGATCTCATAACAGAGATAAGCGCCCAGTTCTCCACCCATCACCAGCCAACTGTGACACCGTCAACCAGCAGGGTGGGACCACAAAGCAGCACCACCACGTCTTACAAGTGGGACCAGGAAGGAAGGCCCATTTGTTGAAATTGCGGAGTGGCTGGACATGTACAGCGTCGTTGCCCTCGGGGATTATCTAGGTCCCGGGATTTTTGATTCCCCCTGCAGCTGAGGGTCAAGCAGTGGGTGCAGTTACAGTTATGCGGGACCCAACCTTACAGTCAGAAACAGACGTACCACCAGAGCCGAGGACCGCCCTAATTGGTGAGTGCCCTAATGTGGTGCTTAGAATAAACGATCGGTCTGTCCCTTTTATACTGGAGACTGGGTCACAGGTTACATTGGTCAGCCAGAGTTTATTTAAGAAACACCTGGGAGGGACTGGAGTTACCAATGCAGTCACTGTGCCGTGGCTGACCCTCAGAGCAGCTAATGGACTGAAGATACCCTACACTGGCTATGCCATCGTCGATTGTGTGGTAGGGAGTGTTGAGGTGTCTGGGAGAGAAGAGTCATAGAAGAGTCCCTGACGGGGCTGAGGGCAGCTAAATGGTATTCTACGCTGGATTTGGCCAGTGGCTACTGGCAGGTGGAAATGGACCCTGCTGACCATTAAAAGACTGCGTTTACCACACCCTTTGGGCTGTACGAATTTGAACGGATGCCATTTGGGATATGCAATGCCCCTGCTACCTTCCAGAGACTAATGCAGCGTTGTTTGGGAAACCTGGTCAATGACTCTCTCTTGATCTACCTGAATGATGTTGTTGTGTTTTCATCTGATTTTAGAAGCCACGTGAGGCACCTAGAAGAGGTGTTCAAATGGTTGGACCAGCATGGTTTAAAGCTGCTGCCCGGGAAATGTAACTTGTTTCAGCGTGAGGGGACTTATCTGGGACATGTCATCAGTGAAAAAGGGGTGTCCACAGACCATACCAAGACTGCTGTAGTGAGGGAATGGCCTGTCCCCCAGACTGTAAGGCAAGTGCGATCCTTTTTGGGCTTTGCTGGTTATTATAGGAGATTTATCCCTGACTTTTCTAAGATTGCAACACCAATAAATGCACTGATCCGGGATACATCTCATGACAAGAAAACCACTCCTGTGACGTGGACTGTTCAATGCCAACAAACTTTTGAACAACTTAAGCAGGCGTTGCTGAATGCTCCTGTTGTGGCTTATGCTGACTTCTCTCAGCCTTTCAGGTTGTACACAGATGCTCATTTTGAAGGGCTGGTGGCTGTATTGGCCCAGGTTCAGGATGGGAGGGAGAGAGTCATTGCATATGCAAGCAGAAGTCTTCAGCCCACAAAACGCAATGACCAGAACTACAGCTCCTTTAAGTTGGAGTTGTTGGTGTTAAAGTGGGCTGTTACTGAGAAATTTAAAGACTATCTCTATGGCTCAGAATTCACCATTTTCACAGACAACAACCCGCTTGTTCACCTGGAAACGGCTTGCTTGGGAGCAACAGAGCAGCGTTGGGTGGCACAGCTAGCGAACTTCAGGTACACCATTAAGTATTGCCATGGTACACGCAATAAAAATGCAGATGCTCTTTCCAGGCGTCCTGATCAGAAACGAGAGTCATCAGTGGGGATGGCCATGACAACCGCAAATGAACCTGAGTCCTGGCAAGAGCGCTAGTACAGGGACCAGTATCTCTCTCGGCTTCGTGAGCTGAAAGAACAGGGACTCCCAAGACCTGAGGTTTATGATGCAACCCCTCAGTATGTAAAGGGACTATTGAAAGAATGGGATAAGATCTTACTAAAAGATGGTGTCCTTGGAAAAGAGTGGGAAGAGCCAGGGTCTGGACTCCCTACTTTCAGGTAATTGTCCCTAAACGGTAAATGAGAGCTATATGGAAGACCCATCATGAGGGAATGGGCCATCCGAACAGCAAAAGAACTCTCGCCACGGTATGACAATGCTGCTATTGGCCTGGAATGTCGCAAGATATTAAGGGTTGGACAGAGTCATGTAATCAATGTGTCTGTAATAAAGCTGGGGCCACTGGAAAGGCACCACTGCATTCAATCTGTACATCGTATCCATTTGAGGTGGTTGGAATAGATTATCTCACTCTGGGACGTCCAGATGACAGGCACCAATACATTCTTGTAATTACTGACTTGTTTTCAAAATATGCTATCGCAGTGCCCACCAAGGCCAGACACCGCTGTGCGGGCCCTGTACGACCATCTGATCCATACCTTCGGCTGCCCGGAACTAATATCAACGGATCGAGGGGCTGCATTTGAGTACTCGTTGATAAGTCAACTGTGCCAGCTCTACTGATGCCAAAAGAGCCGTACCACAGCGTAGCACCCGCAAGGTAACGGGGCTTGTGAAAGGTTCAATCAGACATTGATAAGAATTCTAAGCTCTCTGACAGAAACCCAACAGGCACAGTGGCCCAGTAGACTGCCTACTCTAGTTCAAGCCTAAAACAACACCGTCCATAGCACCACCAGGATGACCACCCATTATCTGGTGTTTGGAAGACATGCAAGGCTACCTGTAGACTGGGTAACTGGTCTCCACCCTACCATTGACTCCAATACCCTAGAAGGATGGGTAAGACAGCATCATAATTCCTTGTGTCATGCCTATCATACTGCTAAGCAACAGTCTGAGCATAAGAGGGAACAGGATCACACGCACTACAATCGAAAACCTAGATTGCCATCTTTGCTTCAAGGCGAGCGGGTCCTTGTACATAACTTTTGCAGGAGGAGCAGAGGGAAGTTGACTCCAAGGTGGAGCCCAGAACCGTTTGTAGTGGTGAGCCGGCTGGGAGAAGGCCACCCAGTTTGTTCAACCTGAAGGTTGGGAAGCCCCCACACCTACGATACACCGCAATAATCTCCTGAAATGGAGCAGGAGAGTGGGGGAGTACTGGGTCAGGAGCCTCCAGTCACACAATTGGACTAGCTACCCCCACCTACCTTGTGGCTTCCTAGATTGATTCTTGGTCCGAATGGCCCAGAACACCAAGAGGGACACCTGGCCGACGCGCCACAACCAGATGACCCACCTGATCGCCCAGAAGGCCCAGGCGGTGAGGGCCCTTAGTGCACCACTCTCAGCCCCCTAATATTGGTGTGCCTCCTATTAAGTACTGTGAGTAATTGACTAAGACGACCAACATTAAAGGTGGGGGGAAATGTCATATGATCTGTTTTAGCCTTTTGTCCCCAAGTCTTATTTCTTGTTTTATTGGATTGAATATTGCTTTTCTTTGGTTTGGTGTGCTGTGATTGCATGTTTTAATCAGACTGTGGTGGAAAGGGGACTAATTGATCACACCTCCCTAACCAAGAGTGATTGGCTGTCACCGCCACATACACAATACTGGATACTGGTCAGACACTTCACCCAAGCTTGGAAAACGGGAGCACGGGAGGTTGATCGGCAGCGATAGAGGACTCAGCCGTGCCGGATTCTTGCACAGCGAGAAGCACGGAAACACGCTGGAGGAGTGGCTGATCAGCTGTGGCGGAGGGATCCCGGAGTGTCGCGCGGAGTAATCTTTAGCTAAGTAAAGGAACGTCTGCCTGCTGAATAGTTCCTCCTTGTGCCTATTGAGATAACGCTGATTTATCCTGATAAGTAAATTCCTTTTTTTTTGTGTGTGTTTTGACCTTCCCAGCTACATGAGAGGGGACGCAAAGACTGTATAGGAGAGGACTGAAAACACCATGGAGGAACTCTGACATCTATTTTTATCAGAACTTTTTAACAGAACTTATTTATTCCTGGTTGTTAAATTAAAAATTATTTCGAGTTAAAGTTTTGTGTCATTTCTAAACATCTGGTGTCCTGCAGTCTGTAACATTATCACGAGGAGGAAATATGCGTTCTCTCCGTTGTCTTTGATTATTTCTATGTCTTCGTATTGCAACAATCACTGCAACCATGTGTGTGCAATAACGCATTCCCGCCATTTGCACGTCCTTTTGAAACATGCTAAATATAGACGCAGTTTCAACCAGCAAAATTACTTTCAGGTTTGATAAATCCCTTTGCGGGTGCTAAAATCATATATTTACATGTTCTCCTCCCATTCTATGCAAAATTGCGTGTAAAACGCCCCAATTTACATATTCATTGGGACAAACATACTAACTCGACGAGGACGCGCAATTTTGCACCTTTGGAAGACGCAAACCCTTTTACTCACTGTTAGTAGATCAGTTTGTACTTTTTTAGCATGTGCAGTGGGTTTGCAAGCTTTTCAGTACATGCAAACCTTTAGTAAATCTGGCCCTGTTTGTATTAAATGTACTTTTATACAACATTAACACCTGAATTTATTAAAAATATTATAACAAGAAAATAAATTTAGAAGAATAAATTAAGGAGAAACAAAAAGAAAAAGACTGAAATATTTTTAAAATAATATTTCACAGATAAATCTAAATGAAAGGTATAAAAATATTTAAAAAGAAGATAAAAGCAAATAATTTAACTATATTTATTTCTATATTTATAATTAATTTACAAAGTCCAAACTTGGTCTAAAGGTTTTGCATTCAATCCAGCATGTAAAACATCCATTTCAAGTTGATTTTGATTTCTTGATATTTATAATTTGCTTCTTATTTCTGTGAAAAAATAAAGGTAAGAACCAATAAAAATAAAAAATAATTATGACTTATCTTTATGAATTTAATTTTTTTTTTTTAATAATCCCTAAAGACCAAGCAGTTCAGACATAATAAGGCATGAAAGCCAACAGAAAACAGATGCTGCAGGTACTACAGATACTTATCACAGCTTACTGTACCCTTTTATGCAGCTTTCATTTTTAATATAAATAAAAGGACAGTCAAATATTTAATGAAGGAGCATCATCAACCTCTGCTATTAGTACCTGATGAATATATCAACTGAAGCTCTAAAACTCAGCTTTTTAACAACAGCAGCAACAAAAAATAGCTACATATTCTTATCTTTAGCTATCTGTACCAGTACTAAAGCCCTCACGTCATAAATATGTTGATTTCTAAACATTATCTAAAATATTTCATGTGGAATAATTGGAAGTTGAAAGCTGCACGGTCAACTAGGGTTGTAAAAGTAACAGGATGTACTGTGAAAAGGAAAATGTTTAAATAATGAAGGTCTAGGTGAAAATATAACGAATTAATGTATGTTTCTAGCTGGAGGACATTAACCAAAATCCATAAATTGATATTTTTACATGAATCACAATATAAGATAATTATCTTATTATTACTACTTACTTATTATTTATTTTGTTAGGTTACAAAGAGAAGGTTGTAATTAGAAGGCTCAAGTGCTAAATAGACTTTTATTGAGGATAAGCAGCACATCTGCATTAAAACAGTTGACTGAAATTAAAGTGGCTTTATATTTAATTATATGCTCTTAAAACAAAATAGATAAAAACAATTTTCAATGAACAGGTGTGCAAAATGTAAAACTTTTAACTCTAAACAAGCTATTTCCACATAAACTATTTCTCTTCATTCTTTATCGCTTGTTTAAAAGTCTGGATAGATTTGAAAATGCCAATATATCACTGAGACCTGGTCTCACTTGTAAGTTTAGGTTAAGCGTGTTTAATAACTAACATAATGCAAAACAACAGCAACAGCTAATGTGGGAATTTTATGGTTATCTGTTACATCATAAGAAAAACAGAATAAGTGGAAGTGATGAAATCAGGGCATGGTGGTGCAGAAGCCTAATTCCACAGTAAACATAATGCCATTATCTCTGCTGGGGTCCCACGAGACCGTGGAGACCGTCAGCTTAACCGAATGCTTTCAAAACTGCCTATGTGAACTATTCACATCTGCGTTTTGCACATCTCATCACAAAAGGCGGAGTATGATCTCATACCTTGGTTCGTCCCATCCTATCTGGCCCATGATGCCTTCCATCCACATGAGGTTTTCGCGTACCACCGAGAAGAACTGCACCTTGTCGGTTACCGAAGTCACCTGGACGCGACTGGCTTCACAAGAGCCCAGGAGCTCCCTCCATGCGTCCATCACTTCTTGCTCTTTCACCATGATGGCCTCAGCCTTCTCGCCTGCGTAGATGGTCCGAAGCTGGGCAGCGTTTTCTTGCAGCTGCCTCACCTGCACCGAGACACAATGGTGGCATTAGTTGCTTTAATTCCCTGGAACGAGAATCTGAATAGTCAGTTTGGAAAAATGTAGAGTAAGGTTAGTCTCAGTGTGTTGGTGTGGGTAAATAATAGTTTTTCCATAAATAACAAATTCAGATTAAATCAATAACGGTGCATCTTGCTTCTAATGAGTAGTTATTACATCCCAACTGATTCTGTTACTCACCTGTGCAACTAGCAGCTGAAGGGCATGCTCAAAGGAGTGCATGAGTCTCTGCAGGGTGGCTGGATTGGTGATGTTGGCTTGGCACGCCCTCACCTCTGGCAGCTGCTTCATCTTCCCTGCGATCTGAGCCAAGACCTATAACGCAGGAAAGCGCTGTCATCACGAGCGCTTTAAAAATAGAAGCCGCACGTCACGGCCAGACTGTCCACCTGAAGAGGTGACGAGGAACATGGCACACCTGAGGCGCAGCTAGATATTTGTTTTGACTCTACCTCTTTGCAGTCGGTGAAGAACTTGTGTAGCTGGTGCGAGGCTGCCAGCATCTGCCTGCGGGTCTCCATGAGCTCCAGGAGGTCGGCCCACGACTCGTTCAGGCCGTCTTTCCACTCGGCGATGGTGGCTGCGTCCGAGTGGCCGCAATCAATCATCTCATTCACCATTTTGTTCACCTGCTCCATACGTTGCTCACCAATGCTGTTGGTTTCTGAGGCAAACTTAGTGAATCTCTCCTGAAGCACCTACAACGCAGAAAACGAAGAACAACTATAAGGACTTAAGACGTACATGCAAACTTGATTAGTCTCATGTGTTTCTTTTTTCTTTTGCACAGGAGACATTTCTTTCTGTCTATTACTTTTTCTTCCATTCAATCTGTAACTAAATGTGTCATCATATCATTAGAGATTTAATCTGCCTGTAAAAACAATAAATGAATAATGAATTTGGCTAGATTAAAGAGGATACTGGCACTCTTGCAAGAAAACTTTTGAACCAGTTAACTGTATATTATCAGCAAATAAATTGGTGTTAAGAAGAACAATTATTTAGACTGTAAGATTAAAATATTGACAAAGCAGAAAACAAGGGAATAAATTAACCGGGAGGAGGGGTAAGTGAGGGGAGTGAGAGCCATTTCCATGCAAAATCTTTTAGAAAAATAACACAAAAAGTAAAAACACAATTATTTATGAATTTAAGCAATTTTTAACCAGAAAAGTCACAGTGAGAACACAGATCACTTTTTGAAGGCAATCCTGGCAAAGAAAAGCTTCAGCAAACCCAGAAGTTAATCCAGACATATGCCATTGGAAGCGATGGCTAGGGGTATATCCCCAAACGCCCCAATCCTCCTATTCCCCAATCCTCGAACAGACACAATACAATAATATAAAGACACACATGTTCAGTCACCCAGATGTCAGGACAGGATGCATCCTGAGGTCATGACTTTTTTTTTTTTTCATTTGATTTGAGGTCAATGAGAGAAATAGTTCCAGAGCTATAGCCAAAAATCTGATTTATCATGGATAAAGTGCCACCTGGTGGGGAAACCACTAAACCCATAATCGTGAAATTCGAGCCATGTCATTCCTTTAGGGACCTAAACACGTAAAGTGAGTATCAAAATTAAACTGTAAAAATTGTTCAAGTTATCACGCTCACACAAAGGATATCCTGCGGCGCTCTTGGCGAAACCATTATATCCCCGACGCTCCGTGTTCAGGGATATAATCAAAGCAGAAAGTAGTTAGTGGCTGCAACTACTTGTCTTTAAATATAGATTTCAACTATTAAAAGTTGTGAAATATTTTTAAGACTAGTCCAGACTGAATTGGCTCTAAACTAAGATTTTATTTTTCCACTTTCTGTTTAAACATGGAAGACAGACAATGTGTAGAAATGCATAAGGAAGCAAACCAAGAAGACATTTGTTCATTAATCTGTACTGATGGGTACGCAGACGGGTTCCCAGATCAGGCCATCAGTTCTGGAGTTTGTAAGTGTATAAAGATGCATTTTAACCTCAGAGAGCTTTGTCTTGATGGTTTCTGTGTTTTAACTTCGTACAAGCTTTTCACTTCCTGCCCTGGGATCCAACCTGAAACAGTTTTTTTAAAACTTTAAGGATGATTGTCTTGCTGCTGTATTGTGCTGAACAAATTTGCTTTGTAACGAGGAGCTTTATGTATAAATGTAAATACAAATATCCTTTTTGATAGTCTTTATTTTAAATAAATTTTATGCAACAGATTTCACATGTATGGCTGGACAGAAAGATGGCAGAAAAGAAAAAGGAAAACAAACAGAACACAAATAAAGGACATAATCTAACCCCACACACTATACCATCCACTACATCTGTAGACAAAAATGAAGGATATCGCAACAACCTGAAAGTGTTTTTGTTGAAAAGGCTTTCTAACAAAAACATCAGCATTCTTAAGAGCCGCTTGAATTTGGTATATGCAACAGAAAGGGCCTACAAACAAACAAAGAAAAAACTGAAACTGTATCCAACTCCTCATGTGAACAGAGATAATCCTCACATTGTGTTGCTGATCCATGTTGAGGTACTGACCGTCACATCCTCGAGGTCCTGGCCCAGCTCGGTGGAACTGGCCACTGCCTCGCGCTCAGTGATCCACTTCTCCAGCTCCTCCACTTCCTTGTTGAGTTGATAGAGCCAATACTGCTGCTCCAGCTTGGTCTTCCTGTGTTCCACCATGTCCTTCAGAGACACGTAGAGCCGGTCTATGTGGGACTGCTGCTTTGTTATCTGCTCACTGATTAAAATGAGGAGATTGGTGTCCGTAAGTTATTGATCAGTCTATGCTTTTAATAATGGAAAAATAATAAAGAACACATTTCAGTTCTAAAGCTTTATGCATCAGGACATGAGAAACGTCTTCTGGTTCTTAACAGGTTCTACAATTAAATACATACAACCTCAAATGTAAAAAAACATGCAAAATATACTACAAAATCATTATTTATCATTAAGAAAACTCTGCAAATCTAGGTAAAGGTGATGGACAAAAATGTAAATATTTCATTGTGATTATTAGATTAAAAATGAGAAAGTTTAAGCACACCAATAAGAGCCAAAGAGGAAAAGCATCAGTATTGATCTCTGAGTGGAAACTCTGCATATCAATCTGAGAAGGATTATCAGGTCATTTTATATAATTTACAGCCCTTTGTTGTACAGTTAGAAAGATTATTAACAAGTGGAAAACATTCAGAATGGGTGCCAAAGCTGCCCTGGTAGGTCCAACCCCTGAACAGACCACGTAATCCAAAAGCCACATCTCAAACTCTTCAGCCTTCATTCAGCATGTCTGATGTTAAAGTTTATGATGGTACAATTAGAACAAGACTGAACAAGTATGATTATTTTAGTTAGGTTTCTGGAGAAAGTATGTTTTCTCCCAAAGCAACCGAACAGTGAACTTCAGTTGGTAAAGTTACGTCTAATAATAAAAACAGAAAACCTCCCGAATACTGTCCTTTGGGGAGATTAAAGCAAAGTGAATGCAGAGCAGTGAGGAAAGGCACAACCAGATGTTTTGGAAATGTTTTTGCTTTGTTTATTCAAAGTTGGCATTTTAATCTAATTTGTAGGACAGAAAGAGGATATATGACACTATTTTGTTCTGTACAGCAGTTGCACTGTGCAAACTAAAATACAATTCATGTGTGCGGGTTAAAACACACCTATCTGGGTGTCCTAGTTCCAGCAGACGCTGGCATTGCTGGGACAACATCCCTACTGTCTCTGCGTAAGTTTCCACCGTTTGCTCCAAGGCCAGGTGGGTTTTCAGCAGTTGCAGGGTGGTCGCTTCGTCCTGAAAATATCACAACAATGGCAAGAAACAGCTGGTAAAACTTAATTTCAGTGGTTTTATGCAAGCAAATACTTCAGTGAATGTCAGAGCTGTACGTACGATGCCTTTCTCCTCATTGGCGAGATGGAGTTTCTGCCCCGACAGCCAGGATTCCACTTTCGCTGCCTCACTGTAGTACTGATGGGATTGTAGTGCAGCATCCAGCATCACACACCTCCTTTCAGTCTCTAGCTGCAATACCTCCCACAGCTGGCGCACATGCCCCGCCCCTTCACGCACAAAGTCTACCTCAGGAGTTCTCAGAGAAGCAATAATTCCCGCTCTGTCTAGAACTTCCTCAACCCGAGCCCGCCGTCCCGTCACATCTCTCTGGAGTGTCTATAAGACCAGTCAGGGGTAAGAGTCTAGAATGAGCAGGGATAGATGACATTTCAGCTGACCACAGCGAAACGTCAACCATGACACTTACCTGGTTCTTCTTTACATGCTGCTGTACACTCTGGAGATTATTCCCATAATCCTTACAGGAGGCTAGTGGAAGCCTCTCCTGGATCCACAGCTATCAAGAAACCACAGGAAGGTTATTATTTTTCAGAGCAGACATTTAAGAGAACTGGAGGCAGTGTGATATGTGGAAACGGAAGTAAAGAGAATGTGTCTAAATCTCTTCTACCATGTGTCTTAGTTTCACTTCACAAATACTAACTCTGATAGAACTAAGTGAATACTCACAGTGAAGGTCAAGAAAGTCAGAGAAATGAAGCGCGACACTCACCATCTCATCCTCCAGGTCCTGGGCGACCTGGTGCATCTCCTTGGAGGCCAACAGGATGCGGCGTCTCTCCTTCAGGGGCTCAATGAGGCGGACAATGCGGGTCTCCACTACGCCTGACTGCTCGCTACCCTCCTTGTCACCTGCCATCATGCCTTGCTGGGGTAGACAGAGCCCCTGCAAACTTCCCAGCTCCCCCACGTCCTTGTAGAAGTCCCCTATCTGAGACTCCATAGCCTGCACCAGAAGGAAGTGGAAGGTCGTGTTACAGACATATGAAGGATAAACAAACACTTAATCAGCTGTTTTCTTGAATGAATATTTCAGGGTTATGTAATATTCTCCTCACTTTAAAAAAATAGCATATGGAGAATCTTTTAATGCCACTGAATTTTGTGTAAAACAGTACGTCGTCAGAGGCCAACGTGGACACATGACAGAGATAAAAACATTACAGAAAAGACAAGAAGCTAAACTGAGCAATTTGTCAAAGCATTGTGATCTCTTTTTGTGACAGAAACGAAGCACAGCAGGGAAACTAGGACTTGGTAAAAGCAGAATGGGCAGGTTGTGCCATTGACAAAGTGTATAATATGTGACACGAGTGGGTCGTCTCTGCTGCAACATGTACAGTACAGATGGCAATCAGCTTCTTAAGATTTGTTTAAGTTACAAACATAAGTTACAAATATATATA
>JBAMHX010000017.1:464894-476137 GCA_037177515.1 Pseudomugil tenellus
TTACCTGCATGTGAAGCCCTCTGAGACAACTTGTTGTGATACTGGGCTATATAAATAAAATTGACTTGACTTGACAAGAAAACGTTACATCACATCATACATATACATTACCCAGGAATGGCTGAGGAAGAAGAGTGCAGGTATGGTTACTAAAACCTGCAGATAGGCCTGACGCGTCCCTAATGGGGACAGCAGAATGAAGAGTAAATGTAAACCAGATACATCTGAACGCCTTAGCAAATGTGTGCATGGAAAAAAAAAAACAACCTTAAACATTCCCTCCAATGTCAGAGCTTTCAGAAGCCTTTTGAGAACAAATGATGACATCACAAGAAGATAAAACATCTACCACCTAAATCTTTTTCAATATGAAGAAAAATATCAAATATACTGTCTGCTGATAAATAAGAGTTAAAGTTATTATAATTTCCTTTTTTCACATCTTTTCATGCTATTTCATGTTCTTGTTCAGCACTTTGTTTTGAAATGTTATGAATGAATTTATAAATAAAGTTGTGTTGGCAAATTCACTTTAAATAACGTGCATATGAAATTCCAACGACATGCAAATGGAAAGCCTGTTTCCAAGATAAAATCCCAGCACTGAAATACTTAGTGCAGCTCTGAATGACACACGAGGGGCGTGGATGTGGAAATAATAAGTCCTATGATGTGCTTGACTTTCCAGCAAGCCTGTGATAAACATTTTATGAAGCTAAATGACTGATCGAGCTATTATACTGGCAAACCGTTTTAGGAACTCTTACATTTTCAAAATTATGTTCTTGCATTCATTTTCTTATCAGTGTATAGTTATTATTACTACTGTCTGAATAAGTACTCTTACACTATGACTTGAATGGACCCGTTTTGGAGCTCAGAATACCATACTAATACATATCATAAAAACACAAATTAATCATTAAATGCAATTATTTTCATAATTATTTACTAAAAATTTCATGATTATGACCAGAGCAAGTTCAATTTCTGATCTGAACTTTGCATGCCACATCTGGCCACGGAAACCAGCCAGGACGTTGTGGAAGAATCAACAAGCAAACATTGTGTTTGAATAAATACACCCGAACTTTGCTTAAATTTACATCACGTCAACTCCTGATGAGAGAATCACCCTGTAGGATAATAAAAGAGTTCTTCTGTTGAGTCTGTTTTTGTCATTTGGTAAAAATAAAAATGTATAATGACTTTCTAAACCTTCCTGCACTGAGTTTGATGAGGTCAAGGTCAACTTTATGAATCTCGAGAAGAGAAGAAATCTATCTTAATGACATCTTTTGACTTGTAGATAGGAAATCTTTCTGTACTGGGAGGTTATTGGCCAGAGGCAAGACAAGGTTACGACCCATAGACCGAAAGTCACAATTATTGGAGCACATGTAATAAGAGAAAGACTGCAATTTTCTTAAACAAATAAACTCATTCCTTCACATTCATCTTTTTACCTTTTATTCAATTTAACAAACCTCCAATTTTCAACAACCTCATCAATCCGTGCATCTTTAGGCCACTTTACCCAAAGAGAGTTGCAAACATATTAGACTCATCAGCCTCTTTGTTACCTCGGCAGTGGTTAGAGAGTATCACTTTAGGTGCTTGGGGTTGTGTGGGAACTAGTCAACAGACTGTTAACCTTGACCACATGTTCCTGCACTCCAAACGGACCCTCTAATGATAACCCAGCTTAATGACTAACTTCTCTACGGAAGGAATGCTCTATGAATACACGTCGCTGTCTTTTTTTAAAGTGTGTTTTTTTGTGTGTGCAGAAAAGCAGCAGAAAAAACTTAATTTGGACGTACGCGTGGCACAAAGTGAAATATGGTTGAAGTGAGCAGCTTGATGTGCAGCGCTTTTCCGTTTTCAGCAGTCCCTTCAGTTACTGCCATGCCGCTGAGCATACTATCCAGTCAAAAAAAAATATGGATGATTCATATCATGATTCAAGTATTTAGGGCAGGGGAGGAAATGTACTGACATTCCAGTGTGGAGGAAACTGTTAGACATGTCATGACATCAGTGCTGACAGATTTGCATGGCTTTGCAACTCAATATAAATCACCAGGAGGAAAGGTTATAGTAATGCTGTGCTTATGGCTAAATTAGAGACTCCAAGATTTTTAGTGTTCAAAACATTAAACTTGCTGTTTTTCTCTACACGGCAACCATCCTGCCTTTATGACCCGACTCAAACAAAAATCCCTAATCAATCAGTTGGCTTCTCTTTGAACTTGAACTTGTGATAAATATTGGCACGGGACAAAATACCAAGTTAATCTGCAAACTCGCATGGATCCTGCAGGACAAAAACATCCAGAACAGAAGTTTTATACGCCAAGTTTTTTTTCTACATAAGTCAAAAATACTTTCAAAGCTCTCAAAACACTGGAAACATCTCTAATGTTGTACAATAAACTTCAGTATGCCTATGTAATTAATAGCTAAGAGGGAGATGACTGATATTGAGTGAATAACACTTTCAGTGCAGAGCTGAGCATGCTGAAATTCGCAGAGCATTGTTTGAACCCGACAACTGAGATTTTATAGCTGCTGTGCACACTGCAGCAGCCAACTACACGTAACTGCCAGTAAATTTCAGACAGAATGATTCATAAGTGTTGTGTCAGCATGCATGCCGTCTTTACATTTTGGTTTTAACTCATTGGAAAATATCTGTGGTGCAGAACACTTGTATTGTCTATAAACAAGCTAAAAACAGAGAACTGTATTTAACTGCAGCGTGACTTTATAGTACAAGCTGACAATAGTTCACCATGAATCGAGTGTTTTTTACAACAATGTGAAAACTTTTTTTTTCCTGAATGGTCACAGGAATCCCTCTTCAAGTCTAATTTTATGACTCAAAGAGGTTGATCATCTCTTACACAAACAGGTGTAATGGGGGAATTTGTTGCTGACAACATAGATGGAAAGTGACATATGGACAAAGATCTGCTGAGGAGCTCATCATGACTTGAGAACAGCTATCGACTGTTTCAGCGAACCCGCGAAAAAAGAAAAAAAAACAACAGTATTTTTCTAGAAAACAAAACCAAACGTGTAATCACCTTATGGAATATCGGTCTAAACCTTCCTTTTCAACAAATCATACAGTTAGGGATAGCCTAGCCAGACGTCCCATGATGCACTGAGCACTTCCAAATATTATCTCTGCTGCTTATTTTCCATGTATTGGACAGTACTGGCATTATTTCACTTATTTCTGCAGTTCTTATTTCTCCTTTTTTGCAGGTTTTATTTCTCTTTTCTTCCATTTTTTTGCAGGTCTTACTTCTTATTTTCCTTTCTCTGCAGGTCTTCCTGGATGCAGCTGCAATGTATATTAATCTGTCTTTACTGTCATCTCTGACCCCAGTGAGTCAAGGCAGATGGCTGCCTTACCTGAGACGGGTTCTGCTGGAGGTTTTGACTCCCTGTTAAAAAGGAGATTTCCTTCCCACTGTCGCGGCATGCAGCTCAGGATGGGAGATTGGAACGAAGTCAACATTCGATGCAATCTAGCTGGATCCCTATATAAGGCTATGTTTTTAATTGGCCGATCTCTGTGAAACGCCTTGAGACGACATTGTCGTGAAATGGCACTGTACAAATAAAGTTAAATTGAAAAGTCTTTTGCTTCATTTTTCAGAGATAGTCTTTCTACGAAAATGTGGCAATGTTAGCGTAGCATTTCTGCTAGATAGCACAGAAATTAACTCCTTTAAACTGTCTGACCTGAAAAACATATGTTTACAAGTCATTATATCTCCAAACGCGGAGGGATATTATGGCTACATCACCACGGCCGCCGCTGGATATCCTTTGTGTGAGCGAGATAATTTGAACAATTTTCACAATTGGATTTTGATGTTCTGTATACCTGTTTACGTCCCCAAAAGGACGACCTGGCTAAAACTTCACAATTTTGGGATTCAAGGTTTCCCCACCAGGTTGCGCATTATGGACAAAAAAAAAAGATTTTTGACGATATCTCTAGTTTTTTTTCTCACTGACGTCAAATAAAGTGCAAATAAAAGGTCATGACCTCAGTATACAATCTGTCCTGTCCTGGCTGATTCAAAGTTTCGACACCAGGTGGAGCTTTGTGAATGAACATATGAGGCTTTATATTATTTTATTGTGTCTATTGGAGGTTTGGGGAATTGAAGGATAGGGGGCGTTCAGGGATATACCTCTAACTGTTGCGTCTGAGGGCACAGGCCTTGTTTTGCTGACAATAATATTTCCCATTAACTTTCCTGGAACTGTTGTTGCCCAGCAGTGTTCTAAAAAGCTGAAAAAAATGCACTACACAACTCTTTTAGGAACGATTCGTCATTTTACAGCTGAGTTTCGTTTTATGGCACGGTGACACAGTGGCTATCTTAAATGTGCACAATGAATGATTGTACCTACAAGGGTCACTGATTGAGCAAAGAAATGCAAAATAACATTATCAGACAAAGAGACAGAATGGGATGGAGAAAGAGATGAGTCAAGAGGCCACATTGGACTGACTTTTGCCAGCTTTAGAGAGCTCAGAGTACAGGTAGGATGCAAGATGATGGCAAATCAGCCATCATTAGGAGGCTCTTTGATAAAATCTGCCAACATTAGGTAGTATATCTTTAATTATATTGAAATATTATGCAACCTCTAGTGCTCATAGGATAAATTGTATGTCAAGGGTAAAGCTTGTTGCATTCACTGCAAGAATAAGATATAAATATGTACGGTCAATTCATACGCTACAAAATGCTTTGTGCGCAATGACCTAGTTAATCCATAATGTGAAGTATTTAGCTCACCAAACTGCTTACATGTTTATGTGTAGGTAGTAATCATGACGATGGAGGGCTGCATCCAGGCAAGAGCTTTTAAAATATATGAATTCCTCCTTATTCGTTTCGTTTACTCTGCAGGAGCTTGTGAGATGATTTTTTCCCCTTAATTTCTGTACAGGTGTGACGGATGGCAACGTATGGATGGTTAGATTGCGGTTTTTTCTTTGTGGCATGTTTCTGTCTCTTATTTATGTTCCATTTGTGTTCTTTCCTTTTGTCTTGTTTTCTTATCCTTTTTTCTGTCTCCTCCGGTTGTGTCCAGCAATACTTGGAAACTCTGTCGAACTAAAATGTAACTAAAATAAATAAAGAATTCAGACTATCAAGAGGAACTTTGTATATACATATATTTCCTCTTGATAGAGTAAATTTGCTCAGCAAGACACAGCGGACAGATTACCATTATATATATATATATATATATATATATATATATATAAAAAATATGAGAGAGAGAGAGAGAGAGAGAGAGAGAGAGTTGAATAGTTTGATTTGGAACAACAGGTGGAGTAAGTATTAGAATTTTACATAAAAACAATTTTTTTTCACTGCTGCAGCTGATGCATTGCTGATGCGTTATTGAATAACAGGACATAACCAGCTTAACTAACTTGTAGTATTTCTTAAAATTCTTAATAGCTATTTAATAGATCTAGAGGTGGCTGAAACCATCAGAAGTGCTATGCCTCTGGGAACTTATATTTCTGCCAAAGCCTTCAATGCCATGGCAATTCAGTGGTCGGTTAGTTAGCTTAGCATTGTTATGGAATTGATATCCTGTACATGCTATTGCCCAAAGACGTGCTAGCCTTGGCATGCTAATAAGTCTTAAATTTCCCTTCAGGGATTAATAAAATATCTATTATTATTAATATTATTAGTTTCCAGTCTAGATATGTAACAGCTCATCTTGCCCAGCTAATGACCTATTGAGGCAGAGGATGACCTAATAGGTAACATTCAACAAGTGAGTGTGAAGCTACATAGTGATTGTGCTGAATTAATGTACTGTTTTTTGTGTTGGTGTTTTTCAAATTAATACTTCTTTTTCTGGACTTGAGGCATTTTATTGGGGTGAGAAAATTCCATGGAAGACACCAAAAACATGTATTAACATACCACTGCAAAGCCAAGGTTAGCGAACCTGGACTTACTTATTACCTGTAACTACCCCTTTGGAAATATACATCTATAACTTTTGGCACACAGACCTCTAATAACAAACGGCTAACAACCAGTCATTATAGGGGCTTGAGCTGGAGATTTACAAATCTTAGGTTCAGTGGTGTTGGACAAGTTCCCCATGCTTGAAAATGGTTATTCCATCAGGGGCATGGCAGGCTGCATGATAAAAATCTTGTGATTTATTCCCGGCGGCTGATAATTACTGGTGTCTTGTCACTTGTCAAAAATGAATGGACAGGGAGAGTCCGAAGCTGTAGTCTTCATGCTCTTTACACCACAGCAGTAAATCTGACATGTTTGTGAAGCCATAAATCAATGCTTGTGATAAAGCTTATGCACTCTTCAGAGGTGAGTGACACGGCCTGAATCATTTGACAGAGCTTTCGCTATAAAAAGGTATTCATAGTATCAGCAGGAGAAAGGTGAAATAAGCACAGTCATATGTGGTAACTTCACTATTTTATACAAATGGAGGGTTAGAAATACCAACATGCTAAAATAGGAGCTCTTTATTTCACTTGTCAGTGAACATAGGGACCTTTAACCAATTATTTTAAATACCCCAATAAATGTTTGCTTTCATGCACAAGCATGAAAAACTGTTTTTGAAGTATCTGATGCAGGACAAGTTCTCCACTACTCAGATGAAATATTCTTGGCAGGGCTTGTACAGACAAAATGCAACTGAAAACAAGGCCTGTGCCGTATTAAGCGATGGCTAGAGGTATATCCCCAAAAGCTCCCAATCCTCTAATTCCCCAATCCTTGAATAGACACAATACAATAACATAAAGACACACATCTTCAGTCACAAAGCTCCACCTGGTGTCGAAACTTTGAACCAGCCCCGTATGGCATCAGGACAAGATGCATCCTGAGGTCATGACTTTTTATTTGCACTTGATTTGAGGTCAATGAGACAAATAAATCCAGAGAATTAGCCAAAAATCTGCTCTTTTGTGAATAAAGCGCCACCTGGTGGGGAAACAATAAATCCGATAATCGTGAAATTCGACAAAGATCGTCCTCTTGAGGACCTAAACAGATATACAGAGTATCAAAATCCAATTGGAAATAATTCCTGAGATAAAAGAAAAAATGAGATTTTTTGTGCATAAAGTATAGTGAGGAAACCATGAATCCTAAAATGCTAAAATTCGATGCTGGTCGTCCCCTTGGGGACTGAAATAAGTACACTTAGAATCAGATTCCAGTTATGAAAATTGTTTGAGTTATTTCGCTCACATTAAGGATATCCGGCGGCGGCCATGATGAAACCATTATATTCCCAACACTTTGCATTCGAGGATATAATAAAAGTGATGTAGTCAAAATCTGCCTTTAATTCTGGTGGATTTAACAATCTACTATTAAAAGAAAAGAGTCAAACGGTTGAATGCAGTACGGCTATATGACAGACTGTAGTCAAGACCTTTAAAGTAAAATGTTTTTGTTCTTCCTTTGTTTAAGCCTGTAGTTTAAACTAGTAAACCTTTAATAAAATGAGTATCTCTCTGTAACTACATCTATTGGAATGCTGCTGGATTCATAGTTAATGGGGTGTGTGAAAATATCCCTGTATGTGTTATTGATGAGGAATAAATGAAGACAACATATAGCACAAATGCAACATGCCTCAGGCTTTCCTAAAAAGCAAACACTCAAAGAATTACTAAAATATACTTTAATAAAGCTGCAGCTGAAAACCTGTGTGAAGCTTTAGTACATAATATGAACATTATCCTTCCAAAAGGATAAATGCTGATGAAGTTAAGCAGAAATACAGAGATGGCTTAGATCATTCAAGAGAGGCCTCCAAAATGGTCATTTTGACATATTTAAGGCTGTTCTCAAAGGTTGGAGAGCAATACGTCTTTCTTAGTGTTTTCAACTCTATAGTCAACACTTTCCAAATCTTCATTTTGCACTAATCTGTAGCGATGCTAATGTGAATTCAAATTAAAGTGCATGCTAAACTTCTGGACGCAGCAATAAAAAAAGATGGAAAAAAATGTTCCCATGAAAGAAACACTGAGCTTCAATTACTTTTAAAGGTCTGCACAACACGTACAATAAAAAAGAAAAGGGCAGGAAGGAAGCAATGCATGTCAACGACCCCCAGTTCAGTGTCTAAAGGTCTGCTTTTTAGATACCTGCTCTGCATTTGGCCAGGAGCCTCCTGCGTTTCATTGGAAAGTAGAATATATGTTCAAGATGAGAAACCTTCATGTCAAAATGAGAAAATATTGAAATGCTAAAGTGGGTCTGTGGCTCATTTACCAGCAATTAGTTTAATAAATGCCATCCATCTACTTTTACGGAACCATTAACAAAATACTGAAACTAATTCAGTATTTTAACAGATGTTGTTGCTTTTTAGTCAAATTTAGCTCTGTCTTCCAAAAGAAAAGGCCATGAAAGATCGACAGTCTGAGTCAGTAGCAATCACAGGTTCTAATTGTGAAATATTTACCCTTGTTTTTCCTTCTCTTTGAAGCCGTGAGCTCGCTCTGCTCTTGTCCTCAGGTGCTGCCCAGGCCTGATTTATGGGGAAGGGTTTGAGGGCAGCTACTCTAAATTACATGGCCCTTAAAACTGAGCAAACCTGAGAGACAGAGAGAGAGAATCGCCACTCCAGAAACAGCTAAGTGGCAGGATAAATCTAACCTACGGGAGATAAGAGGGTTCCTCTCTTCCCCGTCTTGACAAACAGGGAAATGGGTATAACAGATTAGGCCACTTGGATAAATGTGCAATTTGTCATCTCGAAGACAAATATTGGTGAAAAGACTTTCATTTCTTATCATGGTGAAACGTAACAGATGCATATTATACAACACAAAGCACAACATATTTATTGCGAATATATTTTCTATTGATGTTATTTTTTAAATAAATGAGTTGTAATGACACAATTTGTCCAAGCAGTAATTTAGACTAATAAGAGTTCAACTCGTGTGATTTTACATAAAAAGATATAAAAGAGCATTACAGTGTTTTGATTGAAAACCAAGTGATTAGTCTTAAAAGATGTTTAGTTGTGAGATAATTTGCTGTTTGCATAGAATTAGTGCAATGTTTTAGATATATCTCACAAAAAAGCAAAGCGTTAAAACTCCTCTGAAGGATGTGAGCGACAGCCAGAGTAGGAGGAGGTGGTGACAGTGCCATTTGCCTGAAGGGCACCCATAAACCTGTAAAGAGGGATCAAGAGAGAGAGAGCGAGAGAGAGAGAGAGAGAGAGCACCATTCTACACAGGTGACTGCACCATGTGACTCCAGGATCCTTAAAAAGCAGGCAAACCTGTCTTGGTGAATTACAAATAACCACCCAGCACCAGAGTAGTCAGAGGAAGAGAATATCCGGGCTGTCGGCACGACAGCAAACACCGACAGCCCCACTAAAGAAGCTCTGAGTGTCTTCAGTCTGAAAACTACACATCGTGCAGATCGCACCTTACGGGCAAACTGGTGACTGTAGCTACAACAGCCGCTAGAAGGTTGTTTGGACTCGTCCAAGGTCTGCATCACGGGCACGATGAGCTGCAGCAGCGTTGAAGGTTCAGAATTTTCTGAGGAAGAGCTGGAGCTCGGCGTGCTGGAACAAGGTGAGGATGAAGGAAGCCCCAAAACATCTTTCCCTGACAGCGAGAGTTTAACCAGCAGCCCGAGCGACCCAGAGGAAGGGCAAATCAAGAAGCGCAACAGACCTGTCCGCTCCAAAGCTCGTAGAATGGCTGCTAATGTCCGCGAGAGAAAGCGCATTATGGACTACAACCGAGCCTTCAATGCTCTCCGTGTTGCTCTGAATCACGACCTCAGCGGCAAACGTTTGTCTAAGATTGCAACACTTCAGAGAGCCATCAATCGTATTTCTGCTCTCTCTGTATTCCTGAATTCTAACCCCCCCAGCAAGCCCTGCACCCACCGGGAATGTCATAGGTCATCTGCAGGGCCTGCGGCGATGGGAGCCTCTCGCCTTGAGCAGACCAGGGTGGCAGTTCCCCACCTGGAGCATCAGAGCTACATCCCCTGGCATGCATCCATGTCTCAACAGATGCAACCGCAACAAGGGCCTCACATGCACCGGTTGTCCACAGATCCACAAGCCTACATGGATAACACCGTGTCCTCATGTCCCCCATCACCCCACTATCCTTGCTATCCCACCGAGGGGCACCTTTACGCTTCTCACAGACATGGACATTGCAGCAGTCCCCACGATCATTCGCCCAGTCCGGTGCGATGTCCTCAGGTAGGCGAGGGGATGTGGGCCTCCTGCGCTCAGGGATACATGGACAATTTTGTGGATCCATCACCTACTTTCGGGCTTCCATGGCAGGTGAGCTACCTGCAGGAGCCCGACCACAGCTTCCCTCTGTGCTCTGATATACTGTAAGGGAAGAAATCAAGCACTGTGAAGACCGAAGAACAGCAAGAGACTTTGAGGTTCTTGTGCTCTCATCATATTTCAGTATTGCTGTAATTTTAGAGCAAAAGCATCTAAATCGAACATTGAAATAGATTGGAGAATGTTGCAGACAGTGGAAAAAGGGTATTTTGACCTTGCATGTCAAAAATGATGGTTTGTGGACAATTATTTTATTCAACTTCTACAAAACCTAAATAATTGGATATTACATTCCATTACTAAATGTGATAAAAACATTCATTTTATGCCATAAAGCTTGATCGGGTACAAAAATTCAACCTCTGTTAATGTATTTATTCTTTTTTTGTAAGGATTTTGTAAATCATTTCATTTTTAAAACCTTGAAATTAAAATGTTACAAGTGTGAAATTCTTGTGACTCCTTTGTTCCTTTTTTCCCTTCAGAAAAAAAGCTTATTTTTCACTCAAAGTTCACAGAAAATCCATACTGAACAAAAACAAAACTTGCATGAGTGCATTCATGTCCGTGTGTGCATGCATGCCTGCAGAGGTGTGTGCCTGATTATAGCCTAAGGATGGTAGGTCTCTTCCATTGTAGAGTGTGAGATGACAGAGGTCCTTCACTTAGTTGAGAAATGTCCTTACAAGTCCATTCTTGTCATTTTTCTGAGAAGTCAAGGTGTTATTTACACACTGCTAAACATAAACGAGAGTAGAGTGAGAAAGACAACACTCACAGGGCTTTAGCCTTAAGTCAACAAACAATATAGAAGTTTTAACAATGAAATATTTTATCATATT
>JBAMHX010000017.1:476153-486597 GCA_037177515.1 Pseudomugil tenellus
TATATATATATATATATATTTACAGCCATTTATAGATTGTGATATGTTTTACATGTTTTGTAAGAGTGAATGGCAAAAGCAGCCCAACCCCCCCAGCCAATCACAGATCATGTTAGTCAACAATAGCTTTCCATTCCCCGCAAAGCAGCATGTCATGGAAAACAGCTTTAATGTCAAACTAAAAGCCAGAACCCACCGACAGATTTATGTGGGTTCAGGAAGGAAGAGTGTGCCCCATCATCAGCGCGGTGAAATCCCCTGTTGGGCTGCACCGGCCCGCAGGTGGAGCTGGGTGTGTTATGGGTTTTTTTGAACATCCTGGAGGTCTAACAACAAACCTGGAGATTCTAGAAAAGTGGAGAACTTCTGCAGGCTCACTAGAGAAATAAGCGGTATGAACATTAGCAATTAGCAGGCAGGAAGGAAAGGCCAGACGGACAAAGAGATGAATGGAGAGGAGGAGTGAAATAATAGGAAGAGGAGGATGTAGGTGGTGAGAAAAAAAAGAAGAGTGACAACACTTCCAGCCTGTTGTTTAGACTGTGCACAGACGTGAATCACAGGGAAACCTTGAGTCACCAGTGAGAGACAAGTGTGGCTGACAGCACTGAGTGACGGCATGTCTCTTCCTCCTCCCGTTTTGGCACAAAAGCTCACCCTCATTCCCTCCAGTGCCAGTTTATAAGCTCACTGGGGGCGCATGTGACTCCTGAGGGAAAGTGGACTGATGGTAGCCTGTAATTCTGCTAAGACAATAGTTGTTTTCTGGGCTCTGTTGGTTTATTGTACAAAGACAACCTTGGATAATGGTGACAGCAATCTTACATGAGTTGAAATGATTGGGATCTACTGAATTAGCAGATGGTTTTTTTTAAGTAAAGAGTACAGAGTAGTTAATATTGTGTTTGTAACAGCTTAGTTCCATCACATTTCCTTTCATCCTTTAACAAAAAGCAATGCCATATTTTTTGGGTGTCGTGGAGACATCATTTTACCTCCAGAGACAGATGCAATTGTTTTTGTTTATTAAAGGTGTTTAAATTGGTTTTTATTTTACTTATTTAAATGTATTCTATGAAATATTTACATATAATAAATTTTCATACGTACCAATCAGGATGTTTTTATTTTCATATATTTAAATAAGTTTTTAAAATCAGAGACAGAAGTCACATTTTAGGGGGGCTCGGGGGCTGTTCGTGTGTGTTTGTGTGTATGTTTGAGTGTGCGTGTCAGTAATTATGATGGATCTGTCAAGTGTATGTATTACGTGTGTAACACCTCGTTTCATTTTAAATGCTTTTATCATGGAAAGCATTTTGTGTTGCCTCGGCATTGTAGATGACCGTTATTGCTATTAAGGACGAGGACACTGGTTTCTTTAGATTGAGAAGAATATCAATTTAATAATGAAGAATAAAAGAAGTTGAACATACATTAAACATTAAAACAAGAATGGACAATACATGAAGGCATACAGACATGGTACAAGGTTATAACCCGGGGAGAATATCGCCAGAGATCTGTCGTCACACAGAAGTCTGAAACTATTCTGCCCTTGTCAGATAGGGGAGCTTTGATTAAAGACTTTGGTCACGTGCGTCAATCTGGGGCCTGTTCTTTGAATATGACAACAAAACAGAGGTCTCGCCTAAAAATTTCCCTGATGGAAGGACGGCGGCCTTGCAGATGGTTTACTAAGGTCAGAATGACATCAGTTTAGGAGCCTTATGGTGAGACCTTTCAACTAGACATTAATTAAGAGCAAAGTAATTAAGCTAATACATGAAATTCCTCTACAGCATGAAAAGTGGTTTATATTTAAAGTTTGATTTGAATTCATACAATCTAAAAATTATATAATAATATAGCGGTATCATTTTGTTTTCCTATTCATTACTGAAGGAAAATGCTTGTAATTATATTCTATGCATTTCTGTCCAGTTACATAATATAATTATTTATTCTTCACTGAGTGGTAGTGTGCTGGATAAGTTATAATTGTCCACTGAGGTGGTTGCATCTCAGTCATTACTTTATAAAAAAAAACAACTTGTAAACGGGTGTGCACTGTAGTGACCTCAATGTATGAAAGGTTTAATGCTGGCAGTGATCATGATGACTTACTTCTGCTGTTCATCTGTGAATCTAAACTGTAGTCAACAAACATGCTCATGTTTTCATTAATAATGTTCATAGTTGAACCCAACTACCCAAATATCTGATATTTACTCAAGAAATTTCATGCTGGGGGTTCAAAAACTTACTGAAACAAGTATACTGAATTTTTCAGTTCCAGATACCTGTGATTACATGCTTTGTGATCTTGCACATTCACTGTGATTTGTATGTTTAAATGACATTTCTTTCCCTAAAAAATATACTGTCATTTGTAAGGTGTTTTTTAAAAGTTCAGCTCATTAAATGTGCATGTCTTGGTTTTGTATTTGTGCTTCTTTCCACTAACACTAAGGTAAAAACACAGCAGTGATGTGCAGAATTATTAGGCAAATAAGTATTTTAACCAAATCATTCTCTTCATGCATGCTGTCCTACTCCGAGCTGTACAGGCTTGAAAGCCTACTACCATTTTATCATATCAGCTGATATGCGTCTCTGTAATGAGAAGGGGTGTGGTCTAATGACATCAACATATATCAGGTGTGCATAATTATTAGGAGACTTCCATTCCTTTAGCAAAATGGGTCAGAAGAGAGATTTAACGGACTCTAACCAGATGCCAGTAAGGTGGAGGTGGTGTATTGGTATGGCCTGGTATCATCAAAGATGGGCTTGTTGGACCTTTTCAGGTTAAGGATGAAGTCAAACTCAAATCCCAGTTTCTGGAAGACACCCTTAAGCAGTGGTACAGGAAGAAGTCAGCGTTGTTAAAAAAAAAAAAAAAACCCATGATTTTCATGCAGGACAATGTTCCATCACACACATCCAAGTACACCACTGTGTGGCGCCAGAAAAAGTCTACAAGAAGAAAAAATAATGACATGGCTCCTTGTTCACTTGATTTTAACCCCATAGAGAACCTGTGGTCCCTCATTAAATGTAAGATCTACAGGGAGAGAAACCAGTGCAGCTCTCTGAACACTGTCTGGGAGGCTGTGGTTGCTTCTGCGTGCAATGTTGATCATTAACAGATCAAGACACTGACAGAATCTATGGATGGCAGGCTTTTGAGTGTCCTCGCAAAGAAAGGTGTTTATGTTGGTCACTGATTAGTTTTTGTTTTGTTTTTTTAATGCCAGAAATGTATATTTGTACATTTTGCATTGTTATATTGGTTTCCCTGGTGAAAATAAAGAAGTGAAATGCTTGTATATTTGTTTCTTGTTGCCTAAAAGTTGTGCATAGTAATAGTCACTTGCACAAAATATCCTCCTAAAGTACTAAAACTAAAAAAAAACCTACTCCAATTTTCAAAAATATTCAGCTTTGATATTTAGCTCTTTTGTGTTCATTCAGAACATAGTAGTTGTTCAATAATAAAATTAATCCTCAAAAATACAACTTGCCTAATAATTTGGCACACCCTGCATGAGTTTGTTATTTGTTTATATATTATATAGGTTTTTATGCTACTTTTTTTTACTGGTCTGATCCACTAAATGTCCATGTGCACCGTGTATAAAGCCCCTGATCCCAGAAAGAATTTGACACACTGGTCATGATAAATGCTTTAATCCACTTTATACAACACATAATAAAAACAAATGGTTGCCAATATGCTGTACATAGAACATAACTGAACACAGACATTAACACATTTCCCACACAGCAAGAATCTCTGCTCTCCAAAACATACTAATAAAACCCTTTAGAAATCCTGAACACTGAGGATGAAATGTTTTTAACTCTTTGTTTTTTTATTCTCCAAATGGTAACTTCAGACTGTTGGTGTGAGCTTAAAAAAGATTGTTAGTGTATGATTCCCCAGAAATTGTTGGAATAGATTAAATTACTAGATTACTAGATAAAACAAAGGGATAGAAGAGAATAATAAAGGAAGAAAATTATTTGTTGCCCTGCTGGGATGTACACGGTGGACTGTTTTATCTAAACCAGTTTGTGAGAAAGCTCTGAGAAAATCAGATGAGACTGTTTGCAAGAAATTGTTTTAACATTTCATGTTGACTGGTGACTCACCTGAGGATTTAGCTCACTTATCCAGTGAGCGAACCTGCCAGTGATGCATCCAATCTTCAGACCAGACTGCCTCCACGACACCCAGAACACCGCGCTGATTGAAAGGAAAACAAGCAAACACATGAGAAATGATGTCAAGACAAACTGGAGTGTTTGCATGATATATGGGGATGAGTCAGTCTTCAAGATGCGAGCTGATGTTTTACATCTTACACACACACACACACACAAAACAGTGCAAGACATGAGTAGATCAACAGCTTTAGGACATCATTTGGAAACGCGCTGGCGTTCTTCTACAGATGCCAAAATATGAAGGTGGTTTTGTTTTTACTTGGTTCCCATGACGTACAATGATTAAACTTAAATTACTAGTTAGTTTCTGACACACTCCACTGCAACAGGAGGTGAAATTATTTCATAAAAATCTGTCATCTAGTCTGTTTATAAGTCTGCTTATAAAAACAATACTGATTTTCTATCTTCCTCATAAACTTAAGACAAAGTGTAACTTTGACGTTGTTCTTAAAACTGCCTCACAGATTTAGCTATGTGAGTTATGATTATTTTGAACCATAATTATTAGTGTATCACCTCAGTTTAACTGTTTACTTATGTAATTATCAACCAGTGGACACATTTCCAAATGAGGATTTTTTAAATGTAGAAATACTCAACTCAGATGTAATACTATGATACCATCTGAGCTTTCCCTTTAAAACAAGATGGAATTTTATTTTGGGAAGTTGGATATATGTAAGAAATGTTCCCATGATGGTTTAAGATTCAAGTTTAAGGTGGTTAGTTTATAAATAAATTCTCAACCAAACTCAACTTTATTTATAAATCTCTTTAAAACTGTTGTTGGCACAAAGTGCTGTACAAAATCAACCAAAGTAACAAAAAGGCGATAAATACAATAATTGTTAGTTGCTTCTAAAAAAAAACAAATAAATAACAATTTTAAAGAATAAGAGCTAAATGCGCGGATGGACTGAAGTATAAGTCATTGTTTTCTATGCTATTACAATGCTCAAGTATAGCTATGCGAGATATACATAATAACATCTCTGAACACACAATACGTTCAGTCTTAAAGCAGATGAGCTATAGGAGTAGAAAACCACACCAGGTGCCCCTACTCTCAGCTAAGAACAGAAAACTGAGGCTACAATTCACACAAACTCAACAAAACTGGAAAATGGAAGGAAACCGTTGCCTGGATCTATCCTGCTTTGTTCATCAATTCAGGCTGGTGGTTGTGTCTGGTTTGCTTTGCTTAGTACCAATAGTTTAATTTAACACCACCACAACCCGAGTATTGTTGCTGACCATGTCCATTCCTCTACGAGCACAGTGTGCATATGATGAATACTTCCAGCAGGATGATCCACCATGTCACAAAGCTCAGATCATCTCCGGCTGATTCCTTCAACATGACAATGAGTTCACTGCACTCGAATGGCCTCCAGGTCTCAGTCCAATAGAGCTGCTTTGTGATGTGAAACAGGAGTTCCTCATTGTGGATGTGCAGTCGGTATATCTGCAGCAACTGTGATGCTTCATGTCAACATGGAGAAATGTTTCCAGCATCTTGTTGACTCTATGAAACCAACAATTAAAACAGTTCTGAAGAAAAAAGGAGCATGGTTCAACCCAGTATTTGCAAGGTGGATAAAATGGCTTTTAACGGCAATTCTTTCACAGATTCAGGCAAAGTAGATTTATACTAACGAATAACTACAGTAGTGACAAAGCAATCATCACCTTGCATTATTTGCTCATGAGTTATCCCTTAAAATAATTTATTCACTTTTTTTTTTTTAAAATGTTAAATTACTTTCATACATTCAATACCGAGTCTAGAGAATCACAGTTTACTGAACACAAACATCAACACAAAATAGGATTCAGAAACGATCATTATGATGGTTTTTAATACTTGACAAGACGTTATATTGTTATAATACAAAGATCTAGAACCTTCTTTGACTGATGAAAAGCTCTCAATTTCCTCTTTTTGTTGACAAATGAAACATCTAATTTGCTCGGCTGATTTGTTGCAACAAGCAGTTTCTTTTCTGAACACTAGATGGGAGCAAGATCACACAGCATCAAGTGATTAAAGCCAGAGATAATCTATTCATACAGAGTTAAATTAATTTCAACCTAAAAAATATGACACATCTGCATTCATCTGGTCTCTTTAATCCTTAAAACAAGGTGCTGACTCCAGGGGTGAGCATGGCTGCCTAAATTGAGCAATACATCCATCAAACACAGTTCATTTTCTTAGGTTTTTGCGCCACATCTGGCCCACACAATACTTAACTTAACGTATGTCAAAGATTGCTTATGAGGCTTAGGGTAGAACAAATGAGGTGACTTAAATCTGATCCAACATATGACTTCTGAGCCATCTCTGGCCCAGATAACACCTCCCAGTGTCATAACAGTCTTTAGTGCTAAATTGTACGGATTAATACAATTTATTTCCACTATCATAAAAAGATAGCTGTTGTATTAATTATTATAAATAACATGAGTATCTGAATTACATTAAACACCATAAGTGAAATCTAAATACAATATGCAAAATGTTACTGCAGAACTATTCAGATACACTGGGCAGTTAACCATAATATCTTCCACTTCATAGCTCTCTGAATTCAGAATAGTGAGCACAAGACGGACCCATCTACATGTGTTTCTGCAACTGCACTTGTCTCAGAAGATGCTTGGCTGGTCTCACATCACATTTTCCAAACACCAGCCTTAGAAAGACAGGCTCAAAACATAACGTAGATTATAGTTTCACCTAGTTTTAAAATATGTTTGATTTAGCAGAATACCTTCCAAATATCAAATAAAAACAGGGAGAGATTCTTACAAACTCCAGGTAAACTAAAGATCCAACACATACAAATATTAATGCATGAGGTAACTGCATGATGGATAACAGTAAAGTCAAGGTCATTTATATACAACACTTTCAACAACTCATGCTGCACAAAGTGCCTTACTAGCTAAAACATAGCAGATCAATAAAGTAAAGTCAGGCAAGAGGACAACTTGCAAACAATTTTTAAAAAACACAACTAGGACAGTCAACCACCTGGCTGGGGATAAAATATCGCTGGTTAACATTGCCAGATTGTTAGAAATATATTTTCAGGATAAAATGCTTTTTAAAAAAGTATAATGTAATATTTATATTTCCTAAAACCACTGGACCACACAATACATATAAAACAAAATAAAGTTCTAAATATAGCAACAGTGTAAATAACACGGCGAAAAATACAAACTGTAAAAAACATAAAAAATATAGATAAAAAAATTCTAATTTTATTTTTTATAAATATATTTTCATGTATAGCAGTGTATTTAAAAAGATCAACCCGAATGTGATTTAACAGTGAAAATAAAAAAACAAACAAAAAAAAAAAAAAAACAAAAAAAAAAACTAGCTGCTGTGCTCTATTATTATTATTACAGCATTCTGTGGATTGTAGACAAAGATAGTTTTTTTCAACAGTGCAATGCTGCCAGACCCCCTAATTATCCCATTGGTGGTGGTGATGTTGTGATTCTTGCACACAAAGTTCTACCACCGTCAGGTAAGTTCAAGAGGCTATAACTCACTACACCAGGGTTTTTTTCAGCCATTTGTGCTAAATACTATTGAATATGCGATAAATGGCACCAACACTTTGATATCGATTCACTATGGACACAGAATCCCAGTTCATCAGGATGCCAGTCAGACAGGTTAGATAGTCGTTTGCGCCTGTTAGCATGACTAATGTGTGAATGTCTGGTCTGTGGACTCTTCATATCACTAATTCCTCAGATGTGCGTGCACTAATTTCTAGCCGGACTATAGTCAGAGAAAACTGAGAAAAACATTTGTCCAAAACTTAAGAGATAAAACAAATATCTGTTTGGATTTAGGGGAAATTTTTCTGACATACATATTTTTATCAGCACAGTTATGGATTTTATCAAACAGATGCTAAAGTGTTTTTAGCAAAGAAAGTTTGTGTTTTCTGAAATCGCTAGAGAAAAAGCCTGTGCTGGTATACGACTATTTCTGTAAGTAAAATCAATAAAATCTGGAACAAATCGATGTTCTCAGACATCTGATTTGACATAACACAACCCAATCATGTTGTCTGGGACTAGCTCGGCCTGAACATGTGTTTTCAGGGAGCTGTTAAAATTAGCAGAGGGGTTTGTTCAAGCTCAGAGTAGAACTACCCAGCAACCTGCGCTTTTGCTCTACCCATGACTTCACATCATTTGCTTTTATGTAAAAGGGTGAAGTTTGAGTGATGCTTCTTTTACTTTCATGAGGAGCTATAAAGCTCTGTATAGCTATTGTCTAATATTCTATACATCTACAAAGAAATTGTCCTATTTTTGATTTGTTTATTTTTTTCTCAGCTTGATGTTTCAAATTCACCTTTATCTTTATAAAGAATCATGAGCATAAAAACAGAACTCATTGATAAAAAACCTGCAAAGCAACAGCTCGTAAAGGTATCCTCTACTCAGGGAAACAGTGAGGCAATGAAACCCAGAGATTATTGAGTCCACATAGTCCTGAACTATGGTGGAATTTAGACATTTCCATTGATGGTTTGCACCTTATTACATTACATGTTTCTATTAGCACAACGTTATAACGTGATTTGCAGTAAGGCTGTGCTAGGAAGAGTAATCAGCACTTGCTTTTCATGGCCAAAGTGCAGAACATTTATGCAGAGGGTACAGAAACTGCCAATATCTGGTTCTTCCAGTGTTTAACCAGCATTTTTAGGTGCCTCTAGCTCAGATAAGCAACAGTGAGAAAGCCTGGGTGTACATGCTCATTCTCACCAAAATGGTAGGTACTCCATGTAAGCCGCAGCCCACAGTCTTAGAGGCGACCACAATGACGGAAAGCACACAGAACGGAATACTGCTATGTCACGTGAAATTGTCCTTTATTGTTAACCTTTCCTCCCTTTTTTTGGTTACTTCATGACACTACAAGCCACAAGTCACCAGAACAAATAAAATGTGCAGCTTATATAGAAACTCTTAATTGGACCAAACCATTCCCATAGGTACCTAAACACCCAAATACAAGACAGTCTATTTAAAATATTTACAATAAAAGATTCAAAAAGATTATACACATATTTACACTAAACCAATTTACTTAACAATTCATACAAACTAAACTAAACAACAATTAACCTAACAATAAAAGCTATTTGTTGTAAACTACCCCTTTAGCCCACTTCAAACCTTCCGTCCCTCCCACTGCGCTTATTAAAAGGTCTCTGCACACCTGAGGACACCTTTACCTGCATCACCAGAAACACAGGTAAGTACCAGCATTTATTTAGCTATATATGCATTAATTTACCTAACTATTACTTTTACTAAATCCCCCCATTCTGTCTCTTTACAGGTGTGCCTTCATGGGTGCGTCCCAGCAAACAGTCTCAAAATATGGTGTGAAGACATAAACTCCTCTGTGTGCAAATGCAGTTTCATATCAGATAATTTCAATTATTATTTAATAAACGTAGGAGCCTTTTTGAAAACAAAAACTATTACATTTGTGAGACTGGATATGAAAAATGTGTGCATCAATGTCATTTATGCCTGTACAAATTTATTTAATTAAACCAAACAAAATTAAACCACAAAATGGTTTACGCTGTTTAAAAATCATGTCACTCGCTCTTTATCTCTCTCTCTCACACACACAATGATTTGGAGTTTATTTTCTCCACATAAAACTCAGGAAAGCCAGAATACAAAATCATCAAATACTAACAAGAGGAAAAAGATGAAATCATGATAATCAAATCATAACCCAGCCTAGCAGACTATTTGAAACCAAATACAGACCAAGAAAATAATACAAAAGGATTGAAAAAACTCCAAGAGCTAAAAATCCAAATTATGACAGGATTACAACTCTAATTTTCTTTATAAAGACACATTTTTACTGCCTGTAACATACATGGAAGCTCTGAAACTGACAGCGGGGTTTTAACCTGTAAGCCAAACAGGTAGAAACTAATCTAGCACTGCTGTCTGTGGTCCACTCAGCTTTTATGATCAGAAGCATGGCTTGTGCATGCACTGCAATGACATGCCTTCATGTTGTCATAGCAACACTTATGTTCTCGGGGGGGGGGGGGGGGGGGGGGTAGAGGTGCAAAGCCCCCCCCCACCATCTGCACGAGACAGACTTCTTCTTAATGTGAACCCCTTTTGAAAAACC
>JBAMHX010000017.1:503935-524074 GCA_037177515.1 Pseudomugil tenellus
TCAGCTGGAATTTTGGATTCTGGAACTCCAGATGTAATATTCTGGGTATTCTCCAGGTTCTCAGGTACATTGCAAACATCAGTGATGGTGTTGTCTTGGACGTTTGATGCAGCTTTAATCATCTTTGGTAAGAAAGGAAATTCTTCTAGATAATCTTCATAGGTTTTACCCAAAGATTCATATTGCAGATCCCAACAAATATTGTCTCTTTTTTTCTTGCGCCGTTTCTTACCGGTTTGATGTTCTGTTGTACTTGTTTCCACAGTGAACTTGAGTTCTTGTGAAACTGTTGTTTCATTGTCAGATACTGACTTGATGGTAGTCTGTGCCGATTGCTCTGCAGAGACTGGAGCAGCAACCATGTTGGTTGCAGCTACTTGTTCACAAAGAGTTGCTGCAGGTTGGGGAATGTGGTCTGCAACAGACACATTGACAATACTATCAATAGATTCCCTGACTGGAGGCTGTACAGATGAAACAGTCAGTGGAATGTTCAGCCCAGCCTTTGTGTTCTCTTTTTGTCTTCCGTCTATTGCATGATGAGATGTTGGACACTCCTCCTGATTACAAGACCTATTTGGGTTTTCTTGAGCAGGCGTAGTATCAGTAACTTCAGTCTCTGGTGACAAAGGACTGGATTCTTCATGTTTGTTCAGAACTATAGGTTCTGAAATAAACTCCTCGGGTAAATCTGATCCAAATGCTTTTGGAGGAGTCTTGAGGGATTCAGATTCATCCAAGAATGAACCAGAGTAAGACTCACCTTTGTTCTGGACGTTTGATGGATCATTAACCAGCTTCGATAACTGAGGAAATTCCTCTAAATTATCTCCATTGGTTTTGTTTATAGATTCCAACGGTACATCCCAAATAATAGGTGGTCTACTTTTCCTGCTTTTCTTGCGTCGTTTCTTAATGGGTTGATCTTCTGTCACACTTGTTTCCTCAGTGAACTTGAGTTCTTGTGAAACGGATGTTTCATTTTCCGACGCTGGCTTAGTGGTCGTCTGTCCAAACTGCTCTGCAGATACTGGAGCAGCAACCTTGTTGTTTGCAGCTACTTGTTCAGAAAGAGTTGCTGCAGGTTGGGGAATGTTGCCTGCACACATTGGACTCTCTGCCTGATGACGGAGCAGATTTGAGTTTTGAGCAGGCAGAACATCATCTTCAGTCTCTGAAAATAGATGACTGGAGGTCTCCTCAAGCTGAATTTGTATTGGTTTTGTTAAAACCAAAGTTTCCGTTTTGAGTTCAGCTGGAATTTCGGTTTCTGGGGCTCCGAATGTTATAGGAGGGTTCAGGTTTCCTGATTTCACTGATAAAATTTCAGTGAAGTTTAGTGCCTGATGAGAAGAAATGTCAAAGATTGGCTCCAAAGGTTTACATCTCCTTACTTTCCTACCTTGCTTGACTTTCTTTTGATTTCCATCAAGTTGTCCTTTGGTCTTACGATGTTCCCTGGCCTTGCTCGGCTCATTTGTGTTTGTAAGAAGTTCTGAAGGGATTTCTGATCCTGGGCCTCCAAATGTTATTTTGCAAAGATTCTCCAGGTTTTTAAATTCCTTTACAACTTCTGAGTTGTCTTCTTGAACCTCTTGTTTGGGGTGCTCAGATGTTTGTTCCTCACCCCGATGAAGGGTTGCATTCGGCTCCTCGATGAAAAACTCTATTTCTTCTGTATCAGGTGTTTTTTTCTCCATTGCTGGTGTGCTGGAGTTCTGTGCAGGCGGTTCAGCCGGGTTCAAAGCAACCCTGTTGTGTGCAGCTGCTTGCTGAGAAAAGGTTTCTTCAGGTTGGGGGACCTGACTTGCAACCGGTGTTTGAAAAACACCTTCAGTTACCTTGACAGCTTGATATTGTTCAGCTGGTTTGACAGATGGCTGTGCAGGTGAAACAGTCCCAGAACTGTTTCCCAGAATCAGTCCAAAAGTAATTTTTTGGACGTTCTTATGCTTCTTAGAAACATTGCACATTTTAGCCTCTGTGTTGTCTTTCTTGGTCTGGTATCTTTTGTGTTCAGGTGTTGTTTTCTCCAGTCCGGGGAAATTTTCAACACTGAACGAGATGCCAGAGTTGCTCTCATCAACGTTTTGGAGATATGATGGAGTTTCTCCAACGTTTTGGGAGCTGGGAGACTTCTGGAGATGTTTAATGTTCCAGACCGACTCCATAGACGAAGATTTCATGATCGTCTCAGGTTGTTCACTGTGGACTTGAACTTTTCCTTCTGCTTCCATTGTTGAATCAAATTGATCTGTTTCCGTTTTCCAAAGACTGGGATTCGGGATGCGTACTGAGATGCGTTCTCAATGTGTACTGACTTGAACACAGAAGAAGGGTACTTTATATGAACGATGATGTCACAAAAATGATGTCACAATCATTAAAGCAAACGCGGCTCCGCCCTTCAGCTGGAATGTTTTAGAACTGTTACTAGGCAACACCAGATTGGTCTCCACCCTTTAGGTGATTTAAAAATTAGAATACCTGTTCGATGTTGCTTAGCAACAACTGTAACTCAGTCTCTGCCCACATGGCAGCCATGTAGCCATTAATGAAATGTTTTTAACTCAGACAATAATTCTGAAGAGATCAGACAAACAGTCGTTGAGTTGGATGAAAAACAGACTTAAAGATTTCTTGTTCCTGTTACTTTTCAGTGTAAAAGCTCAACTTTTTCACTCAAAAGCCAACCAGAACAACTAACCAGAATTTATAATCAACAGTACTTTGTAGAAAAAAAACCCCAAAAAAACAGAGCAACGATGACCAGGCACTTTTCTCATTTGCATATCGTTCTCTCAAGAAAATGAAAGTTGACATAACACACAACAAGAGTTATTTACACATTTTCCTCCAGATATTTGTTTGCATTTTAGTTATTTTTACTGCTGGCTAAAATAAACCAATTTCTGTCTTTTTCTGGCCACCCCAGTAAGCATTTGCTGGTTACACCACTGGTATCAGTATTGGATATTGGTATAATACTTTATCCATAAGCACATACTTGGTATTCATTAAGGTGTTGTGATAGTACAGAGCCTGATACCAATGTGAAAAACTAGGCCTGTCAAAAGGAACAAGCTAATGCAGAGACTCGTCTGTGGAATTAACATAACCTTTCTTTAATTTATAATCAACTAAATTATTACTCATGCCATATTAAAATCCAAACTTTCCATTATCTCAGTAAGAGAATCTTATTTTTTAGGCACTTTGTCAAATCTGTGAACGAAATCAACCAAAAACCACTGCATCCGTCTTATTTATTAAATCTGATAGTTTTAAAGTTAATTTAGCGTAATGAAGCGTAATCAGATTATTTTGTCTACATGAACACTTGAATAATCTGATTACTCCAGAAATCATAGTTTTAGTGGAAATGTAAGCAAGTTCAGTGTTTTTAATATAAAATATTGATAAAGCTGCAAACTTTCGCTTTGATTTTTGGTCTGAAGAAATTAATGACTTGCAAGATAAACTGAGGGGGTTAGGGCTTTAGGTCGGATCCACTCACCTGGGGGAGAGTGGTGGAATAGTGGTTGGCACTGTGGCCTTACAGCAAGAAGGTTGCTAGTTTAAGCCTTGGTTGGTAGGTTGAACCCAGTTGGGTCTTTCCGTGTGGAGTTTGCATGTACTCCACGTGTAAGAGTGTGTTCTTTTTGGGTACTCCGGCTTCCTCCAACCTTACAAAAGACATGTATGTTTGTATGTTGATAAATGAGCAGTGCTATATTGCAATGATGCCTCTCCAGAGTGTTAGCACGACAGTAAACTGAACAACATTAGAGCATGTCAAGGGGCAGGGTTTCTAACTGGAAAATAGCAGGGTTGCTAGTTTAAGCAAAAGAAACAAGGAAATAGCCCATTTTCAACTAAAATGGATCAAACAAAATACAAAAGGTTATGCATACTGCATAAGAATCTGTAAATAGTAAATGTTGTCAGGATAAAAACGTTATAGAACTTCTTAAATTTAAATTAAGGAAAGTACAAATTAATTGCACATAGAGAGACATTAAATACTGCACTGTATAGAGGAAGAACGCCAGCAAGTACCGGTTTTGGCCAGCGTGGTTACCAAAGAAATGGGTTTTGTGGACGGATCCAAGAAAAGAAATTGCTATGTGATGCTTTTCACGTAAATGTGAATATATGAGGAAGATTCAGGAGGGAAAGTAAGCCCAAAGAAGCAACTAGTCTTATAATATTTATAAGTGACTTTAAAAAAAAAAAACAAGTCTAAGTCGCTTAATATAAGAGGACCTGGCAACACTGGAAAACAGAAAGGGTCGGGGCTTACAGTTACAACTAAACTGCTTCATGGTTCGAGACAGTGCAAAATCAGGCATAGCTTGTATAAGATTAAAAGTCTATACAACAAATCATTGTTGGCGACACATCGATTTCCACGTTAAAGCACACTGGAAACCAAATGCCTCTCCAGTTAATCTACTATTATGTTTATTGGAGAAAAATTAAAAGATACACTAATTATGTTCACTTGTTTGCAAAACATGTGAGGAAAATTCCTGAACTCTTCACTTGATACAAGCTGGAATAAATATCAGTAAAACAAGAATGAACACCCATCACAAACTCTCACATGTAAATCACAAAAGATGAAGAAATACAAATAACAGATCTTATAAATGATACATTGCCCTGTCCAATGACATGTAACATATCAAGTACAGCCTGGGATCCAATGAGTCACCTATGATCCGGAGACTCCATTAAAAGTAGAATTGGGTTTGTGTGCATGGCACTGGGTGAGTGAACTCTGTTCCTGTACCTGTCTGTATGCATACTTACCCCGATGAGCAGGCTGAGATGACTGTGTGTTGGTGAAGATTGCTGTCTAAAAATATATATCCATTAACTAATCATTATTTGAGCCCGACAGGAACCATCGTTAGAATATAGGTTTTGATTGAAAACCTGTTTGAAAATTGGCCTCCTTTTCACTACCGTATCGAGCATTTTCTTTTTCTTTCTATCATGATGTAGAGGTAGATACAGAGCGTTACATCCTAGGAATGAAACTCACTGCTAATTTATTTAATTTGCTCCTAATGCACATATTGACCATCCCACTTATGTTTTCACAGACATGGAGTATCACTGATGGATCTCTACCATGACAACAGTGAAATTATCCTTTTATCAACATGCTGTTAAAAAAAGAATACATTTTGAAGTACAAAAGCACTAGCAGAGCACAGATCTCTGCCAAGCAGCAGTTTTCCCATAGAAAAAGCAGAGCATGCAGCCAAGATTGTCCACATTATACTGACTTTCAATGGACTCTTTTGTTGAAAAGACACTTCTAACACAAGTCCATGTCCTATGAGACAGTCTCGTGGTGTCACATGCCGCTGTCACATTCAATATTGTAATTGTACTTGGTGTCATTGCGTGTATCAAAGATTGGAATGGATGATGTGTCAATCCTCACTTCTTTTGTATGTGTCTTGGAATTGACTAGAAAGATGTTTGGGCCTATTTTAGAGTCATACATCTCTCAGAACTCAGAACACACATGATCATTGTCAGAGCAAAAAACAACAGACAGAAACGATCTGTAGGAGGCATCAGCTGCCATCACACTAGTGGCTATCTCGCAATGTTAAAGAATCCTTAAAAAACCTTCATGGATCTAGACGGTAGTCCGGATCACCTCCAAAATTTAATCACTTTTTAAACTTCCCATTCTGGATATATATTGAAAATTCTTAGACGATCTTCTCTTTCTTTAAAATTTTAACATGAATGTATCAACTGGATGACGATACATTTGCTCGTTGTTGCTGTTTGCTCCTCCCTGTGAGGCTAGCCCATTAATTTTAGAGTGTAAAACTGAATGCTTTTCTGCTATACACCACATCTTGGGATATAAACATTTTCCTAAACAAACTAATTTGAAAAGTTTTGCTCGTTACAACAAAATATATGAAAACAACTCTACATTGTAATTTTTTTTTAACCAATTACATTACATTACAGTCATTTAGCAGACGCTTTTATCCAAAGCGACTTACATTTTTTGGGTCATAGGGTTCAATGTCTTACCCAAGGACACTTCAGCATGAAGACAGGGAAAGCCTGGAATCAAACCGCCAACTTTCAGGTTGACAGACAACTGCTCCTAACCACCGAGCTACAGCCTCAATTATCTCTTTATAAACTGATAGCTACACGTGTTAATTAAATTGATGTTTAATTGCACCTCTAATAATTTCTTCTTGTTTCATTGTATCTATGAAAGACATGCCGCCAACAACGTGATTCGCAATGAGCTAATACCCGATACTTGGAATATCTCAAAACAGTGTATCCTTCAAACATTGAAAGAAACTTTACAAATGGTGGACAATAAAGAAGTGCTGGGTCTAAAAATAATGCAAGTCTACAACAGATAAACAGAATTTGATCAGGTTGGGTGATGTCTTAAAACCAGCACTGGTTCCTAACGAAGGCTAGTACAGCATTTGTCTTGCATCCTGTCTCTTCTCTGAGGTCTCTCCAGCCAGTAAAAATCTAGCTAATGTTGGCTTTTATTCTATCAATCTCAATTTTTCCTTCCTTTCTTTCCAACTTCAGTTTTTGTTAAACAAATAAATACATTCAATATACACCTCATTTTAAGACACAGTAAAAGGCCCAATAAACCTGATTGGTAAACAGTTAGAAATGAAACAAATTCAATGTTTTTCTCTCTTTTACTTGCCTGCATGAATTTCCATGTGTGCGCATATACAAGCACATGCCTTGCAGCTCCCTTGTGACAGATCTGATTGTGAGGAGTTAGAATTATTGTATATTATCATGTTTAGGTGTTTTAAACTACATATGCAGTTTAAAAAATATGCATACTTGGAGCTTACACCTATCATCATTCACTGCCGGCAGTTCCTGTCAGTGCCTGACAGAAAACAACAGCCTAGGGATTTTATGACATCTCATATTTCCCAACATGAATTGTGACAATATTACATTTTATATATGTGGACAAACATACTCCTTAGAAAGAGGAAGCAAGATCTAATAGCAACAATACAAAAGGTTACTAAGTACCTTTTTCTTTAAAAAAAAATGTATACATGTCAAGAAATACTGATAACATTGTTTTGCTAATAGTCCTGTTTACATCACCACTGAAATGAAACAAAGAAATCAAACAAATTATCCTATTTGTGAGCAGTAAACACCATGACAGCAAATCATTAATAAATTGATTACAAGAAGACAGGGTGAAGACAAAGCATTTGGTTGCACTGAGTAAGGTCATTGTAAAAAAAACACAGGCAATTTGTTGGAATTTTCAGTAAACCTAAACGTATTTAAATAGCACTTCTCAAGCTTTACATTGGGTTAAATAGCAAAAACACACAGGACACATGCACACATTGAAATAAAATACCAATACTTTGCCACTTTTAAAAAGGATGATGCTGATGTTGAACACCACCTTTTTGACCTGAAGATGTCCATCCTTTCATTTATTTCCTTCATCCACACAACTCTGAACAGAATTCTTGTTTTAGGTGATATTAATTTACACATTGACTAGCAATCAGATGCTCCTGCACTGGCATTTTTAAACGTGAAGGATTATATGTAATTTGCTTATCAGCCTACACACAACAGAGACCAAACATAAAATTATAAGGTCAGATGTGACAAGTATTTTTAATCACTTTTGTGTTTTCTTTTCACTCAGTGTTTTCATTTGGGCAAATATTTTCTCATGCGCCTATGCATAAAGTCTGCACAACAGATTAACTGAACTTGCTTTTAATAATTTTAAAAAATGCAAGATTTTATTGCAATTTTTTGCTGTTTGTTGCTGTTTTCTGTTTGCAACACCTGTGATACGTTTGATGTTTTTATGTAAAGTGCTTTGAATTGTCTTTTATATGAAAGGCAATCTCATCAGTCAGACAACATTGTATAAGAACTGGGGCTGATGTGCCAAACACCGTTCAATGGAAACACCTGCAAACTGCTGTTTGTGAAACTTCGCAAATATTACTTTTTTTTGTGACAAACTGTAATGGAAATGCTCTGAGTGTTGTTGGACATCTGAAGCTGAGAAAAATATACAGTATGGGACATTTAGGTTTAATGGAGTTAATTCAGCAACGTAAGTGAGAAGGATGAAAATCAAACCCAGTCCAGATAAATCCACATACTGGGAAAAAACATGTTTGTTTTTGGGCAGAAGAAAAGGCAAAAAAAGGTCTGATGTTTGTAATTTCCATATTTAATGTTTACTTCTGTCCACCTGAGTTATGTGCTATGAGAAAGCACTCCCTCTTATATCGCACCCGACTTACAGATGTAACGATGGAGAGCCGGAGCCAAAAGGAAGTTAACAGGATTTATTAGGAGATAAGGAGAGATGAACGAAAACCTGTAGGGAAGATGGTGGAGTCCAGGAGGGTTGCAGGGACGTGGAGCAGAAAGGCAAGCTGTGGGGTATCCAGAACAGGGAATACAGGAGTAGCAGGAACAAGCATGTGTGTTTACGTTCATTCAATGTCCGATGAAGCAAAGACTGGTGAGCTGATGGATTTAAGGCTGTGAGATAATCAGGAACAGGTGAAGGTGATCTGAGATAATGAGTCTGGTGGCAGGTGACGGTGATTGGGTTGATAGGCTGGAGCAGGGCATGACAACAGACTTAGAGTTAGATTCCATTAAAACATTTGCAAACCAGTAAAATTAATAAGAAAAGCATGTGTCCTGTCATTTATTCAATAATATTCATAAATAGGTTGAGCTTGAGGTAAATATTTTCTGTCAATTTTCTAAACATTACAGGTAAAAAAAATACTGGTACATATTACAGGCTGATACAGATTTATTCTATTTATATCTATTTATTTACAGATTTATTTTATTAAGACGGGAAACAGCAGAATCTGGCTAAATGAACAGTCCGACGTAGTTACAAATGCTGTTGGCCAATTAAAGTATGTAATGTTTAAAAAACGTTTGCTTTCTCACATTTCAGTTGACTTTGTTCTAGTGCAACTAGTGAGTTCTTCAGCGGTGCAGAGCATTTTATTTTCTGAGAACTCTGCAAGGCGGCAGATCTCTTTAAAACACAAACCCTCTGTGATAAATGAGGGGTGGCCATGAGACTGAAACCTGCAGTCTTTTGCTCTCTTTGCTGCTGTTCTTATGAAGATTGAATATTTTGAAAAGCTCAGCATTCTGTAGGATGCAGATGATGAAAAAAACACACACAAAGCTCCTCCAACTCAACCTGAAAGTTGAGATGGGAAGAGCTTTATAGTTTTATCCCGACTGCCGCCACCACCACTAGCAGCAGAAATCCTTTGTGTGAGCACGATAACTTTTTTTATACTTAGTTATACCTGTTTAGGACCCCAAGGGGACTACCTAGGTTAAATTTCATGATTAATGGATTTATGGTTTCCCCACCAAGTTACGCTTTATGCACAAAACAGAAAAAAAAATCTGATCTGACTATAACTATTTGTCTCATTAACCTCAAATCAAGCGCAAATAAAAGGTCATGACCTCAGAGACGACCTGTATCAAATTTCACCATTTATGGATATATTTTTTTCCCGCCAGGTGGCTCTTTATTCAAAAAAATCATATTCTTGGCTATATCTCCTAAGCCATTTCTTTCATTGACCTAAAATCTAGTGCAAATAAAAGGTCATGACCTCAGGATGCATCCAGGCTTTACGTCATACCGGGCTGGTTCAAAGTTTCCAAACCAGGTGAAGCTTTGTGACTGAACATGTACAGCTTTATATTTTTAGATTGTGTCTATTTGAGGATTGGGGGCATTCGGGGATATACCCCTAACCATTGCTTCCAATGGCATAGGACTTCCAATTATTATCTCTGCTGCTTATTTTCCATGTATTGGGCAGTACTGACATCAGTAACCCATTTTTCTTTTTTCTGCAGGTCCTATTTCTCATTTCTTCCCTTTTTTCTTTTTTTTTGCAGGTTTTACTTTTTATTTTCCTTTATCTGCAAGTCTTCCTGGAAAGAAGCTGCAATGTATATTTATCTGACTTTCCTGTCCCTGTAATCCCAGCGAGTCGAGGGAGGTGGCTGAGACGGGTTCTGCCAGAGGTTTTGCCTCCCTGTTACAAGGGAGTTTTCCTTCCCACTGTCGCCCTATGCTTGCTCAGGATGGGAGATTGCATCGAATCTTGATCAAAGTCAAGATTCGATGCAACCTTGCTGGTTCCCTATATAAGGCTATTTTTTTAATTGGCCGATCTCTGTGAAGCACCTTAAGACGACATTGTCGTGAAATGGCGCTATACAAATAAAGTTGAATTGAATAGGCCTTTTTTTTATATAAAACTACTTCAAACGTTTACTAAAGTCTGACAAAACATGTCAAATTTTAAAGCTTATTATAAAAGCTTTTTTCTTTTATCACAAGTCTGTTTTAATGCTAGAATTACTGCCTGGAACATTTTAATAACTAACTCTCATAATACTGTCAAGCAATGCTCGATGTGACACGACTTTTTTCAGGAGAGCGAATTTGTCCTTAAAGGATCATCATGAAAAAGAGTTCAAAAAAGAAAATCAGTGGCAATCTCATTCTGATAGATCGATTATTTTCATTTTTCCCACATTTGTTTAGATCTAACATTTAGGATTACAGATCCTCATTGCATAAAAAAAGATCGGACCACTTCAGAGAGACGCTCTGCCCATTTGCCTCCCAAAGGACTGTAGTCACTTAGCTCGCCATTTATCACTACAGAAATTAGCTTGGCCTTCTGTCATTACATTGCAGTCCTGAAAGGTAATCAATCTGCCGGCAATACCAGTGCAAAAGGGAGAGCTGAGTGATTGATGCAGGAATCAAACAAGACATTACAAAAAGGTGGAATTGTTGGAGTGCAAATAAACATGTTAGCCAAAGAAGGTATATTGTAGGAGGCTGAACTCAGTTGTTAAAAGGATGAAATCATTATATTTCTCATCTCATGCCTCTGTGAAAAGGAACAAAGCAGAGAATGAAGTGTTTTCAGCTTTCTTGTTGGACGGCACAGTTGGTAGAGTAAGCTTGGCAGAGATTGTGTGATTTGGAAATGGGAGCAGCCAGGCAGAAATGCATCCTGTCTGTACAGCTCCAAACTGCTCCTCTGGCGCTACAAACTTGTCTTTGAAGTCAGCAGGTGGAATGTCAGATCCACTGAGTGTCGACGGAGATGAGCAGTGTGAATCAGAATAAAAGATGAATATAAAGAAAGTTAACAGGAAAAATAGGAAAGTTTGGATTTTGGAGACAATTGCCTCCCTTATGTATGACAAATAAAAGAAATTATTGTTGGTTTCTGCAGTCAGTATTTCAATTTGGTAATACTTCAGCATGCCCTTTAAAAGCAATTCGCTCATTGTAATAGGCTTGATGTTAAACTAGACACCGCCATGTGGATGCGTACATTAGGTAGGGTCATATTCTTTTATTTCTCGTGTGTTTTAACAGAATTCATTGTTCGGTGTGAGAAGCAGCAGGGAAAAAATGCTTTACTTATTAACTATATAATTGCTTGTGAGTTTGAAAGGTTGCGGGTCTCGAAAAAATGATCTGTAGTGCAGGAGCACCACAAGGGATTGTGCTCTAATCATTTCTCTTCACACTATACGCCTTAGACTTCCAATACAGCTCCAAGTCATGTCATCTGAAGATTCTGCAGCTGTTGGGTGTATTGGTGATGAACAAGAAGCTGAGTACAGGAAGAGGGTCAATGAGACGGTGTGAAACCACTTATCTTTAGCACAAACAAAACCCATCTTTAAACTTCCAAACAAAAAAGGATTGTGTATTTTGGGAGGAGTAGAAATAAAAAAAAGCACTAGATGCATAATGGGAAAAGAGCCGTCTCTGTTGAGGACTAACTGAAAGTTCAACTGGACAAAAAAACTAGACAGGAAACGCAACACTAAAGCCTTCTAACAAAAAACGACAGAGCAGCTTCTCAAGGAAGGCAAAATCCTTCAATTCCTGCACAGAGTTGTTGTAGATTTTCTAGGAAGTCTGTGGGGAAAGTGCGATCAGCTTTACGGCCGTCTGTTGGGGCATCAGAGCCAGAGACTCAAACAAACTGATGAAGAAGGGTGACTGTGCTGAGGATAAATCAGGAGCTGATTATTAGTAGAACAATGTTGCACAAGCTGCTGAGGAGAATACACAACATCAAAGTGTCTACAAAACCTAACAAGGTCTTTGCCATCTGAAGCGAGAGCTAGGGGTATAGCCCTGAACACCCACGGTACTCCTATCCCCAAATCTTCAAAAAGAAACAATAAAATAAAGACGCACATGTTCAGTCACAAAGCTCCGCCTGGTGTGGAAACTTTGAACAAGCCTGGTATGACGCCAGGACAGGATGCATCCTGAGGTCATGACATTTCATTTGCACTTGATTTAAGGTCAATGAAAGAAATGGCTTCAGAGATATAGACAAAAATATTATGCTTGTGAATAAAGCGCCACCCGGTGGGAAAAAAATTAAATCCATAAATGGTGAAATTTTATACAGGTCGTCTCTGAGGTCATGACCTTTCATTTCCACCTGGAAATCCACCTGGCATTCGGGGAGTAAATCATTCACGACATTGGACTAAAACTTAGTAGCTTTAGGTGATATCAGTGTGCAGTAAACATGTACAAAACTCATATGCTGGAGATGTGATACATGCAGCTCTGTTGTTGACACCAACTGAACTCTTAACTTTAAACTTTTTCATTTATTATTTAGCACAATTATGCTGTTGCTGTGGTCACTCCATCACTTCCATTGAATGACGAGTCAGCTTTAGTATTTCTAGAGCCTTCACACTGCTGCTATTCTGATATTTAACTTTTGCTAAGGCTTAAAAACATAATAAAAAAAATTAAATTGAAAAAATGTGCCAAACAGCTGCAACAGCCTCAAAGGAGCGACGTGTTTTTATCCTTTTTACAGCTTTTTTCCAAGTCTTTGGGCGGAGAACTGAAACCTGTTTGGATGAGTTTTTTAATCTCTTCCTGAACAAAAACACCGGACACATGAAATAAATGGTAAAATTCTCCAATGCCACGAAAGATCTCTTTAAAACACCCAGTGAGAGCAGATGCGACATGTTTTTCAGGAGTCTTTGTATTCTGATGAGTGACTGTGACACAGTTGAAGAGATGACCTTTGATGGTGCCTGGAGGAACAGTGGATGGTGAGTCATTACGCTGCTGAATGACGACTAATGCACTGAATTTGCAGAAGCAGATTCAGCCCAAGGTTGAAGAAAACATGGGTTCAATAGATGAAAGGACTTTGTGAATTACAGCAAGGTCGTGTTTTAGGAGGGTTTTCATATTAAGCACTCATTCAACACGGAACTGATCTGCCAGCATTTTATTTCTTGCAAAGAGCAAACCGACATCACGGTAGGTTTATCAGAAAGAGGGGTGGAGAGAACACTCCAAGAGGACATTCATTTGTTCATCTGCCTGTTCACTGGAGCCTGACTGATTAATTAAAATGCCCACTAGAGTAAGAAGCTCAAGATCACGGGCTGATTTAAGGACAGCTATAAAATCCAGATTGGACCATAAAAATAAAACAGAAACAGACTTCCTATAGGTCTGTGTAGTTCTTTCCAGGTTTCCTCTCTACTCGTACTACCCTTGTTACAAAAAAAACTCGGCTCCATTCTGAGGCAGCGTGAGGTGAGACACATTCATAGTTTGATAGGTTATGTCCGTCTTAGGCATCAACCTCCAACCATCGACCCAGAAGGGAACCACTGAAATCTGCAAACCCCAACAGCTTCTAGTCATACGTTTTATTATTTCTCATATTTAGCCAGTTATAACATGTAGATTAGATAATAAATACCCCTTTTACTATCTAGTCGTTGTCTGTCGTGATTTCCGAGGGTCATGATTGGGGTCAATTCAAACTAGAACTTACGACTACAACATTTGAGACTGATTGATTTATTGAGACTGATTATTTTATTCTTTGAGTTATCAACTCATCATCTAATAAGGTTTCCTTCTATACCTATAGCGTTACCAAAATAAACTAGAAAATAGTAGGTGGTGCCTCGAGGTTTATTATAAATTAATTACTAATTGTTAATATTAATATTTCATGTTAATATTGTCATAGTAATTCCATTAAACCATTTTAATCCTTTACATATTAATGGTGACCGCGCGTGAGAATGCGCTACTTCTGCTACTTTGGGACTGGATTATCAACGGTCCTTAAAGACAGAGAGAAAAAGGTGGACTACTTCCAAGCATAAAATAAACAGGATACATGAAAAAAATACATATTTTATAGCTTTAAATGACGTGGGGCACATTTAACAATACATATCTTGATAAAATGAAAGATTTCCCAGCAGAAGGTGAAGACAGTGAAAGTGTGGAAAGGCTCAGTGACATTTTATCATCTGCTTGCACCGAGCGGAGTATAAATCAGTTTGTGTTGCGCTCTGGGAAGATGCAGAAAAATAAATCTTTTGTTGCAATGATTCACTGGATCTGCTATATCTCGTCTGTGTTTCTAACCCAAGGCATGAATAAGAGCACCGATTTAAAAGACCTCAATAACCCCTCGTATCTGTGAGCGGTGGCCCCATCAGGGTTTATCATCTGGCATTCCTGACAGGAAACCTGCAGATAAAAATAGCAAAGCTTACATCTTCCACAAGCTCGGCACACAGGTGTGAAAAGCAATTTTGTGTGAGGACAAATAACAACAAACGGTGATGAAAGTGACATAAAAATGAAGCCCATTTGGAGCATGTCAGGGGTATTCTGGGCACAGTAATACAGGGTTATCATCACACGGAAAAGGTTCAGGAAATGAGGTACTGGAGCAAATTTCCTTTCTTGCACTTATCTGGTGGACACAGGTTCTTTGGTTTCAAAAACATTAAATAAAACTCGTGCTTTGCAGCTACTGCTGCTGCATTTGGTCAGTGTTTTAAAGAGGCAACACCTACAAGTATAATGAGCTAATTATCAGGTACAATCAGCTCTGAAACATTTTAAACCTTTAAGCACCTCCACAGCCTTTATTTAACAAGGGTTATGAGCCCATTAGAACAGAGTAATAACATGTTGGTGAGAAGAGGGCTGAGTTAGATCAGACTAATTGCTTTGTGAGTGGTTTCATTAGTTGACACTGATGATGGGAAATCTAGAGCTGAGTTTAGTCATAACAGCGATGGCACAGACTTCTCTCAGACCAAGCTTTCGTTCATAATATATATGTTTAAAAAGAGCAAAAAGTGTTATTACTACTAAAATCAGGACAAAAGAGCCTTTGCTGAGGGAGATGTGATGCAATCTGATGTATTGTGGTGCAGTCTGACAGCAGCTGAAATGTAGGAGGCCGGATGGATATCTTTATATTGTAACGTTGCAGATTAAACTCCCAGCTTCCCAAATCATGAGCAGAAGTTAAAAAGGTAACATACTGATGCCCACATTACTCCTGATGTAAGATACATTGAATAAAAGTGTGTTAAATAAATTAATGAACCCAGCCAAATAGCTCATTGTTATAATAAGCAAATTATGTAACATGATTTAAAGAATGACACTTCCTGCGGAGCGTTACTAATTTTTCCATCAGAGGTCCCATTAAGCTCTCTGCAAGAGGGGTCGTAATTAATCATGGTGTATTTCTGGTAAACAGAGATGGAGATGGAGCAGATTTAACCCAAAACTATTATGCATCAGTATAGTCTTCTCAGTCTATTATGTTCCGCATATATACTTTTATATACATATATACATTTATATAGAGTAAACGGCTCATCTGTAATAAGTTCTATATCATCTCCCTCCTCTTAACGTCAAACTGAAATATAGGCGTAAACTTGGAGAAACAGTTCAGATGAACTAGAACAACTTGCTGGAACAACCTACCATTTGGAAATGTAACATGTCCAGCTGTTAAAAAGATCAATTAAATGGGCATTAACAGACCGCAATATGGAGCAAAGTCCTGCTAAACACAGGCTGGGACAGACGTGAACAGAAAACACATGAGAAACATGAAGAGATTGATATCTGACCCCCTCCATCGCCCATTACCTCTAAAAAAGGAGGAGCAACCAGACAAAATCTCTTAAAGCTTTAAAATTGATCAAGTTTGCACAGAAACAAAGTTACAGTAGATTATAAATAAATTACTGTAATGAATTGATGATTAAAAGAGACTTGATTGTCTTAATGCTCCTTGTAGTGGATAATTTTCTAAATGCACTCTTCATCAATAGTCTGAAGTCTCCACTAATGAAAGGGGTGGATGGGAGAGAACCTTTATTTCAGAATGTAATGGAAATTTAGAGAAAGATGGATGAGTGACATCACTCTGACATGAAAGGGGTGGGTGGCTAATGTATTCTGCATAAACAGAAACCATCTCTCTCCCACAGATATGCTCGTCCTGCGGATCTCAGGATTAAACTTTTGTTGACAGACAGCTGATGTTAGACATGTTAGACTCTAAAAGCCACTTTCTTGGTTTAAAAAGTCACTTTGGGCTTTTTGGAGTTTCTTATCTGCTCCAGCTGCTTTAGACGTGGCACATGTTCAGTTCTGTGCCTGCCTCACCCTCATTTCTTTATACTTGTCGTCCATAAAATCTATTTACAACTTAAAAGTAATAAAAAGACAAGTGATGACATATTCATCAAATATCTTTAGTGGTTCAGTGCTTATCGATGCTTTAAACAACATGTCATTGGTGTGTTTCAAGTATCTTTTTATAGAAAGAGCCTGTGTTTAATAGATAAATGTTTCTCAACTAAATGCACAATGTTCTTGTTTTTCAGTGAGACCACAAAACTTGGGGAATAATTATGGAAGACATTCACCAGCATGTCTGTGCATGGGATGTGAAATCTATGGACCAGAGTGAGATGAGCAGGATGAACATGAGCAGGAAAACAGATTAAAGTAATGTTAAATATTGAATTTCCAGAGAATTGTCTATTCATGTGTCTTTTACATTAATTTGTGAAACTGTAAAGACTTTATTAACAAGCTGTATGTTTCCAGGAAATGATGGATTGATTTATAAAAACATGCGCAAAAGGAAAAAAATAGTGCGGTTCCGATCCACCTTTGATCTGAGCAGCTTTATTGTGTTCTTTCAGTAGTCATCAGGAATAGTTCTCCAGACTTTAAGAGTTATCCACCTGCTGTTTCGATTTACAATCATCTGGTTGCTCCAAAAACATTGACATCTGGGCTGTGGGGAGGTTTCATCCCTCCATCAGATCTGTCTCCACTCACTTTCAGTCCAGTTCCATCATCACTTGGTGCATTTCAGCCTTTTTACCCAGTTTCTCTTCCACAACGATTTCTTGACAGCTTCATTTCCATGGAGACCATTTCTGAACAGTAGATGGATCAACTGAAGGTCTGCATGCATCTCAGGTCCTGTGTCAGGTCTTCGCTGGATTTATTCCCATTTCTTCATGGTGAAACAGCCAGATGTGCCTCATCATCAGGCCTGATACTTCATGTGTTCTGCCTAAAATGTTTTAGGGACACACTGCAGACCATGGCACTAAGTTTTTGGTTAATATATCTTTCGCCTTGCTGGAGCTAACATACTATTTTATAGTTATCGGTGTTTGCAATTCATTGCTTTTTTATAAATACAAATAAAGAAAATGTGTTTCTGCAACATTCTGCAAATAAAGTACCTAAAGATACTTTTCCAAAATGGCTTTTTTTTTAGCTTAGCCTTTAGAAAAAAATCACACTGTTACACATTTCTTGTGTTTTGGATGAGGGGGGGGGGGGGGTCGCTGCCAATGTCCAAAGAAAAGCATCAGAAGATCTTCAGAAAGCAGAGAACTGTTGCTCCGGATCTCCTAAAGGATTATGGGAAAGTCTCGCTCTCCTGAAGCAGAACTGATGGGTGTTGCGGACATTTGCACAGGACCTTATCTTCATCTGCTCTTTCCTCTAATGTTCCTTCCCAGTTGTGCTGTTTACACTGTCCTCTGATCCTTGCTAGCTGTAACTGGATCTTACCATATTCATACTCAGTCACGCTCTGCGGCACGTCCCAGCAATATTTCTGTTCCTCCAGCTCGGTTGTGCTTCTCAGGGTACACCATCTCAGCTAGCATCTTACGGTCTGCTGTGATGTACAATCTCAGGGGTATCTTTACAATCTACACTGTGGGTTCTGTTAGATGTGGTTCAACCTTGCCTCTGTGGTTCTGGTGATGGGGATTTGTTTTTGTGCTGCAGATCAGAGCTTCGCACTGTCCTTTATAACAGCCTTTATAGCCCCCGGTGAGACTTCTTTATGTCGGCCACTTGCTTTATCTGCTGATGATACAGCCTGCAGTGGAGCTTTGTCTTCCCTAATACGTCCTTTATGTCCACAACACCATCCATTTTCTGCTGCCTGAGGCACTCTTATCACTTCATCCTGGGTGACCATCCTGCTGATGTATCCTTGGATACTAGATAGTGACTGACACTAATATGAATCCAATGGCTTATTCAGAATCCACACTTACTATCCTGCATTACCCGCAAGGTCTAAACACCCTGAATAAAGCATGCTGTGTATTAGAAACTCAAAGAGAACAAGCAGAAACACTTTTTGTGATTCATGCTTCAGGTTTAATGTTGAACTGTGCAACATTTTTTCCAAAGCAGCTACGTGATCTCTGACAGGAGTTTCTTTTAAGAGATTCAGCTTTGAATAAAAAACAAGGATGATTGTAGAGCTGCAGAAACATGTGAAGATGAGGTTAATAATAGTGCGAATGACTGTTACAGAGTGAAAATGCCTAATGTGCAGCCAGAAAAATGGATTGTTTATTCTTTGCTAAAGTTATTGTAATATTTCTCTTCAACCTTGCAGTAAGACATGGAGAATATTTTAAGAAGCCAAGTGTACTTTAGGATATAGAAAAAAGGTACTTTTATTCACTTTTCTTCCGTCTGTCGTTCTGGGCTACAAATTTCCAGCATGTCACACTTTTACTCTGTATTCAGTTGATAAAACATCTTCGCAAGGCTGGAATTAAACTAAAAGTCACGGCACAATCTGGAGATTGTCTTGATCTCTCTGGGCTTTCGTCCCTGCAGCAGCAGGATCGCCACCTCTTTCATAAATGTAATCATTGTGGTCATTGGTGAGAGGTTAAAGCTTCACCAGAAGCCAGCAGAATTTACTTGTGGCTTATCCATCTGGTGCTGGTTCAGAGCTGGAGCCAAACTTATGGCCAGTTCAACACCAGCACCAGCTTGCCTGTTGGTGGAGTTATGTAGAGCAACCATACCACTTAGCTTGATGGGAACATTATGATAAAATAAACCAGCCTAGTTCAGGACAGAACTAGGCTGGTTTAAAGATTGGATCAGATCATGGAGGGAAGTCAAAGTAGCAACCAAGGATCATGATCTAATTTTTCCTCTTTCAGGTGTTTAATGTTTCATGTTGCAAGATGCATCTGTGAAAGCTTCTGTGTGTGCCATCAGAGCAGCATGCACGACGACTAGCTGCTTTTTAAAACCATTTTTGTAGATATGTTCATTAAAATGGATGGCTGTATTAATAAAATCAGCTGGCATGTTTGCCTAAAACTTTGCTTAAATCAGAGAAAATGAATCCCCAACGCATTACATAAATACAAACTAACATTTGGAAAAATTTAATCTGGTTTATGTGGACGATTCAAATGGCTAAAAACTCTAAATTAATTATTAATGCTGGCAATAAATTATACAAAATGTTTTGTTTTTCATAAAATATAAATTGATATTTCTATAGTTGATTTTAATTGTTTTTGTTGAAAGCTGTAGACTTGTTTTTACTTACTATGTAATTTATTGTGTAGCTGTATTAATTAACATTTATTTTTTATATTTAATTTTTCCAGTTAATTTTTTTTAATCCTTAACTATATGTTTATTATTTTTCTTTTATTTATTGTTTGTTTTTACCAACATTTGCCTGTCGGTTCATAAACTTTCAGTTGAAACTGTGCAGATGTTTTCCGTTGGCTTTCAGTTGAAACTGTGCAGATGTTTTCCGTTGGCTTTCAGTTGAAACTGTGCAGATGTTTTCCGTTGGCTTTCAG
>JBAMHX010000017.1:533487-560507 GCA_037177515.1 Pseudomugil tenellus
CCTTTATCTGAGGCCATAAGAAGATCATTAGTAACTTTCACCAATGCTGTCTCTGTGCTATGATGTGCTCTAAATCCAGACTGAAATTCCTCAAACAGATATATTGATTAGATCCAGTACAGATATATTGACTAAGGAAATTACTTCCTTGAATAATCTAGTTGGGATTGGGTCTAAAATACAAGTTTTAAAAGGTTTAGATGAAGCTATTATTTTGGTGAATTCTGAGAGCTGTACAGGACAGAAACAGTCCAAACAAAAATAAGGTTCTATTTCCAGTCGCAGTCATTCCCTAACCCTAATTCATGACGCTGTCAAGAAAAGATACTTTTTAACTTTGACTGTTGTACATTTTTAATGTAGCACTGCATAATCTCTCTGCTCCATTTTAAAAATAATCTCATGTTTACCTGGTCATGGACACATTTATAGTTATCAGATGATAGCGATAAATCAGATGAGATTTTTTTAAGGAGGCATCAGTAACGGTTAGGTATTTAGTGTTTTTCTTTCTTTCTCTTTGTCATAGTACAAATATTTCCTCTCAAATACACATTCACCACACAGTCTGGAAAACAGCACTTGCACATTAAGTCAATGACAGCAGTACAAAGACTTAACATGTGGTAGCAGTTAAGCAGATCTTTGCAATCTAGCAGACCTAAAATTAAGAAAAAATAGCTGGAAGCAGCATGCAGCTACTGGTCAAATATATATGTAGCAGTGCAAAGTTACTTTTTAACCTATATGGTACATCATGTCCTGATGCAAACAGTAACTTCATTTAATGATAGAAGCAGAGAAACAAAAGTATAAAGTGAAATACTCTTTCCTACCCATTTTCTGTTTTATCTATTTATTTATTTTTTAAAACAGCTAGACAATAAATTTTGTTCTTTTGCAGTTCCGTTAGCAAGAGAAAAATGCATTTAAACCTTATCATTCCCACAGGATCATTTACTTTGCCATTTAAGTTAGTCAGCTGGCAAATGTTTGACATTTAAATATTCCTTTGGTCAGCTCTGTTCCCACTGATGAATTTGTAATGTATTTTGTATTCATCTAATTATATTTGGGGCCAGGTTGAAGTTTACCACAGTGGTAATTGTTCCTAATAAAAGTACATATGAGGACATTCAGTATTCCAAAGATAGCTGAGTTAATGAATGAGTCGTGTTTGTATATATTGTTCTAAATAATTAATGACCAGGTTCAATGCTAATTATTTTCTTATATGCAGACTTTAATTAGAAAAGAAAGAAAGAAGCTAAAAGTTTAATTCCTATTGCTTAAAATGTCAAGACAAAATTTATTCCTAAGTGATCAGAATGTTAATGGGATTGAGTTAAGGATGTATGAACATACTGGAAAAAGGCACAGCTTCGTATATCATCCACATTTCTATGTCTGCAGAGCATTAGGTTAAAAAAAACTAAAGAAAATGACAACTAGTTACCTCTGAGTGCTTTACCCATCTTCATGATCAGATTAAGGAGGGAACTTATTTGACAATCATATTTCATACATAGTAAAAATGCAGAACCAGTCAAAATGTGAGCACCAATGTTTAACATATTTCTGGTTCTGGTCTGTCAAAGTGTGACGCACATCATATTCTACTCTACAATAATTTATCCAAAGCAACTTACATCTGAGAAGCAATCAATTAATCTGGCATCCACATCTTTGGTTGGTGGGAAGAAACCGGAGTACCTGAAGAGAAGCCATGCATACACATGGAGAACATGCAAACTCCACACAGAGGGACCCAGTTCAATTCTAAGCTAATAAAAGCTCTTGTGGCCTCGTAAGAACTATTTATCACAACCTAATGATTTTGTTTATATTTTAAAACGATTGCATGAAGAATGTTTACATACAAACCGAATCAGCTGCAGTTTATGAAGATGCAACAGGGATATTTGGAAATATGCATGAATATGCAGACATGCTCTGTTCAACCTCTGCAGATGATCCAAAAGGAAGCAGCACGTCTGGTCTTCAACCCACCAAAATGAGCTCATGTCACTCAGCTGCTAATCACACTTCACTGGCTCCCAGTTGCCGCACTCATCAAATTCAGATCTTTGCTTCTGGCTTACAAAACAATAACTCAAACGGCTTAAACGGCATAATCTCTGAGAGAACTCAACTCAACTTTATTTATAAAGCCCTATAAACAACTGTTGTTGGACAAGAAATAAAAAAAAAAAAAGCAAAAGCCTCCTCTTTAGAAGAAATTGATTATATAAATATATAGTCTGAATGAAGAAAACTGATCTCAGCCAGAGTTAAACATCCTCTGTTCATTATTTCAACAAAAACAAACACAAACTAAACTCCTAAAAAAGGTTGACTAAGCTGGGTGTTTTATAAGCAAAAACAGAAGAGGCGTTGATGTGGTTGTGTGGTCTAGCTATCTCAAAGGCAGCAAAAACAGACAGGATAACTCCCGGTGCTCCGTTAAGTCAAACGCTCTTTCTTCAATTAGTGCAGCTTCCATCACTGCTTACACAGCTTCTTAGCTAGCCTGAAGTTTTCACCCTCAGCTTCAGCACAAACAGACTATGGCTTATCTTAAAAACCATGGAATTCTCTTGACCTTCTGCAGAAATCTGTATTTACGCCAAGTTCTGCCACAAGTGAAAACAAAAATCATTCGATCACATTTTGATACCTTTAACCGTGATAACATTTTACCTTTAACCATCAAAAAGGCATGAAATTGACTTGAAAGCTCCATAACTTTAAATCATTTTTTACTTTTGAATCAGAGTTGTAAGGAGATCTTTAAAGACAGAGGCACTAGGATTTTTGTAAATTTGCGTCAGGACTTTGACTCTTTTTGATTTATGATTTAATCTTGCATTAATTATATCTCCAATTGCTAGTGATTGATCAGATTCCAATTTTGTTGGAAGCCTTGCAAAGTGTGATTAGTACCAGTCACCTGAAACCAGGGGCATGTTTTCACCAAGCAGAATAAGTCACAGCATGTTGCTCCTTTTATTCCTTTTCACATAAATCGATTTGTATGTAATTTCTACACAACAGAGGCATTAAATCCTATTAAAAGACTTTGTGGAAGACTCAATAATATGACACATATTACACAACTAAAAATCTCCCTCCAGACAACCTCACTCCCTGATTATATTTTTACATGCATTTATATTGTAAAGACACATTAAAACAGAACAATATTATCAGCTTGTTTTAATGTTGATGTTAATGACTAAACATTACAAATGGCTGAGTGGATCTTGGCTTTCTGTAGACTGATAAAAAGAGATTCAGCTGTTGCCCAATAAGCATGACGCATGTATTACAAAATAATTGACTAAAACCATCCGTCCTTAATTAGCTTTTCCATGTGAAAGTGTGTTTACCCATCTTTAACTGCTCATCATGAAGCAACTAATAGCTTTCATGCAAACTGACATCTGTGCAGAAATAGTTGTTAGAAACATGCATTTGAAGCGCTGACAGAATAAAACCACACTAATTAGATGAAAGCTGAGCTGAAGAATACACAAAATCCTCTAATTGTCTAAATGTGTGGATTATTGGTCAGGTTTCTTTGATCAGATATGGCTGAAAAAATGTACACGATGAAATAAGAGGTGTTCTTTATGTGACAAGCAAATCCAAGCAATACGAACATTGTAAGAAACAGGAGATGTGCTTGTTGCCAGAAGTCTTAGGGTACAGAATGGACTCAGTGCTCATAAACTGTGTAATTGCACTTTGGGGACATCCACAAGGGGCATATTTACCTGTGACTGGCAGAGGAAGGACGCTCAGCATGCGTGGACTTAGTGCAGCTCTGGATCCAGCTCCAGGAACCCTCTTACAGTAAATTACAAAGCAGCAGGGGTCGTTGAACATGTTTGAAGATCTGAGTTGGTATTTCCAGCTAAACATCTCATTCCTGGACACCAGCTGTTTGCCAGAACAACAATGGGGCACCAGCCGGTCATATCTGGATACTTTTTGGTGAATGTATAGCTGTGCTGTGGATTTTTTTTTGCAAATGGCTCACTTTTGAGACATGTTTATGGATTCTGTTTGATGTACTTTAAATCTTTAATGTTATGTGTTCTGTATGACTGTGGGTTTTGTGGGCACTGTGCTGTGTATGTAACTCATTAAATGTTATAAAGTCTTGGTAATTACCAGAAGATTACTATCTTAACCAAGAAATTATATCTAAACACATGCAAATGGCCCAAAAGTTTTCACAGATTAAGAAAAGCCGTTAGTTTAATAGTTTCATAAAGCTTAATATAATTAATCAGGCCACATAAGTCCTTGAAACTAACTATTATTATCTGAATGAGATATTATAAGGTTTTTATGTAAAGCTTGTCTCCAGTTTATCTCAACAGCTACCAGACAAGAGTCATAATACACTCTGGACAGGTTTCCAGTTCATAACAGGCTCAACAGGTAGAGACAACCAGACATATTCACTAAGCGGCATTCACAGTGATTAGTTAACCCAACAGAGATTAACACTGTTTTTTTCTGTCTGGTACCTGTGGTTAGGTGTTTGCTGATACAGAGTACTTATGTGATACCTGCGTTATTTTATCATGAGGTATATGAACTTTATTATTTAAATAAAACATGTTTACAATAGACTTAATCTGTTATCTTGTTGTTACCTCCATTCAGTGGGTGAACATTGGTCAAACTATAAAACAAGATTCACACATGTAAACAATCTTTTAATTATTGAATTCATATTTAAAAAGCCCTGAAATTGGGTTTACTGGGAGAAATTTTCACAATGATAATTTTGTTATTGCAGTGGCTTTCTGGCTTTCTTTTAAGAGTATCAAACACTTTTGAAAGCATTTGCCAGTTTTTTTGTTTTTTTGCGTTTTTCCCCTACAGGGTCCATATTATGAAAAATGCTTTTAACCTTCTATAAGTGTTAATTGTACCTTAAAACAATCCCAGAAGTTGTTTTATTTTTCATCCATGAATTTTGAAGCTTTATTGCTTTAAAAAGAAGGATGCAGCTTAAGCAGAGCAAATATCTGACTCCCCTACCCCTACCTGAAAACTTTAGCGCGCCATCACCTCCAGGAAATGTGCCTATTCCTGCCAAATTATAGTATGGTGCATGTTGCAAAATACATAATATTATCATAAATGTGCAAAGGATAGACTGTGATTTTCTAATAGGTAATAACAGCTGATTGCTATCATGATGTTAAATGTTAGCATATCAGAGACTCGTGTGGCTGCTTCTCCACCTTCCAACTCAAAACGATCCTCACAACATTATGTATCATCATGTGTTTGTCCCAGTTTGGATCTTTGTGTAGAGCTGTCTTGGTTTCTGACTTATTTTGTAATTGTTCCTGTTTTAGCTCCTCTGTGTGTGTCCTGGTTTACTCACGTTTGTTATGTCTGGTTTCAACTGGCTCATTCATTTCACCTGTGTCTTCTTGTCTTTGCTAAGTGTATTTTATACCTGTTGGTTCTTGGGTTAACAATCCACTTCTTTGATTATTCATTCCTGTTGTAATCCCAGTTACTTGTCTGTTTAATTAACAGCCTGGTCCACAGGTCCACATTGCCATCATTCCGTAACAGTGTTTATGTGGTTCTGATAAATAAGTACTTAAACAGAATAAATAATTAAAATTATGCAAATGATTGTCAATACTTAAGTTAAGTTAAGTGAGTTTGAAAAAAACAAATAATTTGGAATTCCTCCAACTTTTAACTCTACATATGGCTTCCATTGCTGTATTGTAAATAAAAAAAAAAAAACTAAAACTAAGCCTATTGGCTGCTTCACACCAATATCTAGCCAAATATTTTGCTCGGTTAATATATTGCCAAAATCACCAGCAAGTATTTTTATACCTATTCAGTCTGGTTTTATTGCAGAAGCCATAGCAACTGGCGTGCTGAAATGACTATTTTTCAAGGTAAAGCAGTTTTAAAAGACAACTGGTGCTTATCTGGCCTCTTTCCTTGTTACAATATGACAAAAAGCATGGATGGCTCTGAAAATACCAGTCACTCAGCAGCTGTCACAATAAAATGAGGTGAGCCAACATAATCACAGTTTATATTTGACCACTTCTCATATCTGGATATTTTACTGGATAATATTTTTTTCTTATTGTTAAAAAAAAGCTACTACGATTTGAATTTCCTTGAAAAAAAGGGATAAATAAAGTATTTTTCATTTCATTTCATAACAATCGCAGCTTGAATGCCTTTTGTCTAAATGATTATTAAAGTTGTTAATTTTTTTCAAATCTTTTCCTGTCCTATGTCAACACGATCACAAACACAAATTTGTAAGTCATCTTGGCATGATCCACTATCAGTTTAGTTTCTAAACAGTGGTTTTGCACAAACGGTGATAGAGCTAGAGCTTATTCCAATGCTGGAAAAGCTAAGTCCATGCTTTTATATTTAGTCAACTTATTACTGTAACAGTGTATTTCCACATTTTCCTAACAAAACAGTTAGAAACCTGCAGCTAATCCAGAACTCTGCTGCTAGAGTCCTCATTAAGACCAAGAAAGTGGAGCAAATCAATCCAGTTCAGAGGTCTTTACACTGGCTAGGTGTAACGATGGAGCGCTGGAGCCAAAGGTAAGGTTAACAGGATTTATTATAAACAATGCGGAGTGATGAACCAAAACCTGTATGGAAGGTGGAGGAGTCCAGGAGGGATGCAGGGATGAGGAGCAAGAAGGCAGACTGTAGGGAATCCAGAATAACATAGAACAGGGAAGCCAGGAGACGCAGGAACAAACATGGGTGTTGAAACATTCATTCATTCAATGTCCAACGAAGGAAAGACTAGGAGCTGAGTACTTTATGGCTGTGAAGGGACCGGGAACTGGTGCAGGTGATCTGGGATAACGAGTCTGGTGGCAGGTGATGGTGATTGGGCTGATAGAGTCCGGAGAAGGGCATGACACTGGCTGTCCGTCAGATGACAGACTTTAAAGTTCTGAATGGTTTAGGTCCAAAATACATCACAGACCTCTCAACCCAGTACGAATCCAGGTCATCTGGATCTGGTCTTCAATCAGTTCCCAGAGTCAGGACGAGAGATGCAGAAGCTGCATTCAGTTTATTTAAATCCAGGTTAAAGACCCACCCATTCTCTGCTGTTTTTCAATCATTTTTATATTACCTTCAGCTTTTATTTTTTTGTAATCTGAAATTATTCACGATTTTATTCATTTTTAATTATCTCTTTCTATCTAAATGATTTTATAAATGTTTAATTACCATTTCTTTCTTATTTTAATTTGAAATAATGCTTGTATTTTATTGTGTTAATGTTCTGTAAAAGCACTTTCAATTACCCTGTGTTGAGTTGTGGCATAAAAATAAATTTGCTTTCCCTCAACAGTGTTTTGCACAAACTGTGATAGAGCTAAAGCTTATTCAGCTGCCAAATTAAACACCTCTTTGAAAAAATACTAACATAATTAGGAAACTCAATCTTTCGTCCTCTATGCAAACGAAGAGCCAAGTTTTGTATGATAATAAACAGAAAGTTTACACTCTCATTGGAACAGAAGCTGCCTGTGTGTAAAACAACAGAAAATATCAGCACACATTTCTATTCCCCAGGAAACACCGTGCCATAGTGCGCTGTCGATGATGTGCTGTCATAAGGATTGCATTTAAAAGTTTCTGAGATGGTCTTAACTTGGTGTTTGAGTGGTCAACCTGCAACAGATAATTGTGAATAAGACTTTTGAAACCTTATAATTACAAGCTGAAAACTGTAGACAGTTTGGTTTTCCATCAAGCTCCAACAGAAGAAAAAAAACCTGCAGTTTTTCCATCTGTCGCACAATGAATTTAAATCCAAATGCACTGAAACATGAGTTGGTTTTTTTCTCATGATGAAGACATGACGGAGGCGTTTATGTTAACCACAAGACGGTATGAGCTAATCCTCTGCATGAGACATGAGTTGCTTGATTGGATATGGAAAAGTGGTGAGTAATTCAGTTTTTGTATCTGTGTCCTGCAGGATGGACCTATGAGAATGCAGCTTGTATTACAGAGAGACGGCTAAGTCTAAGCTTGTCTGTAAGAAACAGATATACTGGATCCAGTGCTACAGCTACAGAAACTCAAAAGAAATCCTTAGTGACATATCGCACTTAACAGTAGGTCTGGAAGTAGCTTCATTTGGACTGCATGCTTCATGTTTAAACTAGTATCGAGAGAGTTGTCTTTGCCATGAATTTGGATGTGTGAGTTTTGTGGCGTTCCGTTGTCGTCCATCTTGTGGCATGTGGCTTTAGTTTCCACATTAGTCTATTTCCCACTATTGCTACTGGCACAAGTCAACCTGCCAAAGATCTGGAAAAGTTAGCATGACTCACTCAAGTTCAGACAGAAACATTTTCTTCTCTTCTGTTTGTGGCTTTTTAATATGCTTATTTTACTAATATATATATATATATATATATATATATATATATATATATACATATATATACACACACACACACACACACACACACACACACCTCAGATCATCCACAGCACATAATAAATCACATTGTTTAGTTATTTAACAGTGCTTTAGTGTGTGCAAAATGTAAGTATGCTGCCATGATTTGCAATCTTCAGACTTAATAACTTCAAGCTTAGTTTCCAATTTTAGTCTTATCGTTGTGGAGTAAATTTGTCCGTTTTTTCTCTGCTTATGTTAATGTTTTAATCACATGTCTATAACAATGTAAAAGCATTTCAGTGAGGTTGAGATCTGGACCACCATTATTTATTCTCAATCATTTGGTTGTGTTTGGGATCTTTACCATTTTGCCAAGTTTTAGCTGTCAGATGAACTCACATTTGTCTTCAGAAAAACTAACTTTGGTGCATGGAGTTGTCAAGATGACTGCAAGAGGTTTATTTCCTGCTGCTGCAAAACAAGCCCAAATCACCATCCCTTCACTCCTGTGCTAAATAGTTGCTAGGTGATTGTGCTAATTTGGTCTCATCAGTCCAAGAGACATTGTTCAAGAAGTCACGTAAAGATGCATCTTTGGAAACTTCATTGTTTCTATGTTCTTTTTAGAAAAGAGGTTTTCTTGAAATAACCATTTTTTCTGTTTGCTAGCCAATAACATGCTAACCAAAGCCTATCTGAGATGTAGCACTTGGGTTTTCTGCCACTTTTATGACCTCGGTGACCTCGTTGGGAAAATTTCCACTTCTGAATATTCATTCCATCTGTGGTAGCCAATCCTGCAAAAATTCCCTGTTTTTTTACATTATTATCTTATAAAATTATCTAATGGCAGCAGCATTTGCTAATCATTGGTCAATGTATATCTTCCTCTGCACTGTGATAAAACATCCAAATTATCCAGATGAGCAAAGCACCAAAACTTTTTTATAGAGGAATTTGCATTGAAGGGAACCAGTTAATCAAGTGCAGCTGACTGACAGCTTGTTAAATTCTGAATATTAGAGGTAGCAGTGATGGTGTAGGTAGTTTTATGTGACACACAGCTGCCATTTGGCTCAGTTTTTACTAAATAAACAGTGATATTTCTGACATTTGTCATGTACTGTTCATCTGAGATAGCATTTCTTCAATTTTAAGACTTTAAGTCTCGTTAGACTCTCCATTTCAGAAAGGATACACTTTCTGCACAACATGGCTGCAAAGTTAATAATACAAATTTACATAAGTCCAGGACGAAAGGTCTTTCTGAGAAGGAAATGAGTTAAAGCTCAACCCACACATTTCTATGCACGCATGCCGACTCTTCAGGTGTAAAAAAAGCCCTGTTGGTAAAGAAACTGGGGGAAAAGACATAAGTCTCATGTAACATTTCAAAATAAAAACAGGCAAATTAAACTATACAAGCTAGATGAGTAAAGGTGGATGTGAAATGTTTTTGCTGGGCAGAATTTTCTTTTTAGCAATAGATATAGAGCGACTGTAGTCTTGTCGGGGTGGAGAGGTCATCATACTACTGAGAACACAGAAAGAAGATAGCTGAGGTTTTGAATTCAAAATGAGGAGCCGCAGCCTGAGCGAGGAGATGAAATGGAAGAACTGAGTGTGGATTTAAATGAGACAGGCTGCAGCCTTCCACATGAGCTGTAGAGGCTGAAGAAAGGTCGGCTGGGAGCACAGCCAGGAGAGGGTTGTACTTGTACATACAAGCTGACTGAAATTTAGATAGTAGAGGGAGAGGACATAGCTATGGTTGGGATGCATGCTCAGTAAGACTCGCCTGACAGTATGGAGTTGTAAGTGGTGAAAAAAGGGATTTTAAGGGGAAAAAAATCTCTTGTTGAGATGGATGGCAGACGTCCAGCTGCAAATGTCAGCAGAGGTGCAAGTCTCAAATTGTGTGTCCATGGGAGAAGAGTTTCCTGTTGTCAGCATTAACCATGGTACAGTATCTGACAGCAGAATTGAGGATAAGCGAAGCAGCAGTGGAACTGCAGCCCGAGGGGTGGAAGTGACAGCAGAGATTCGGCTGAGTACAGAAATGTTTATCGGTTAGGATGTGAATCCCAAGAAGTCTTTGGTGAGCGGAAATGACAGGAGCCTTCATAGGTCATCTCTTACAAAAAGATGTTTTCTCTTTTCAGGTGACATTTATTTCCATAATTCCAATAATCTGGAGGTTTAGCACTAAAACAATCACCCTAATCTTTACCTCAGACCAGCTGCTGTTTCCATTTAGATGGTTTTTCAACCTTTCAAAAAATTTATGTTCAAAAAGGTCAAAGATTCACTAAATGCAACAAAACTGAAAAAAACTAATTAAAAGGTGTTCAACATTTTTTGTTGTCTACATTCAAGGATATTTGTGCGCAAACAGCTTTACAAAAATTACAGCACTATCCTAACGTGTACCTTCTTTTAAGCGGACATGTTTGCACTGTATCATTGATATGTAATGCACATCATCTGCAAGACACAGACATCACTGAGTTTCCTCTCCAGTGATTCTCTGCCAGGCCTTTGCTGCAGCCATCTTCACATCCGCCTTGTTTCTGGGGTTTATTCACAAAGCTGGACTCAAACTTGGAAAAGAATATATCCAGTGAAGATTTTTAGCCTTTATCTTTGCCGCTAACTACCAACCACCAGCAGCTACAGAGACCCTAATGAAGGTAAATTTGTCTGTTTCTTGTAACAGCCTTACTATATGTTTCATATACTTTGTGGGATGGTTTGGATAATGAGCAGACTTGAGCCTTATTGTTACCGATTCAGGACATTTGCATTCTTTAATTAACTCCATGGGAAACTTAATCTGCCCATCCTGTTTCATGTAGTTTATATATTTCTTCAAGTTGCTGGGGTGCTGAATGCATCAGCTCATAAAGCCGTCAACTGAATTTAATAATAAGCAGTTCTTTATGCTTTTCCAGATGTTTACAATATGGAATCTTTCAGCATCATAATGGCTTCTTCAACTTTCTGTAGCACAGCTATAAATCTAAATCACGATCAGTTTGAGTCACTGAGCAGTGGTGCAGAGAGAAAATAATTACAGGGGTGGCCAAGCATCATTTTCATTGGGGTGGCCCAGAAAATGATGCCTAATTATTGTTTTTTCTGGACATAGTAGTAGAGTTATTGAGTTTTGTCTTATTCGCATGCACACAAGACTGGTATAGAAAAGGATATTTATTTATTCATACCAGTCAAAACAAATTCAAGAGCAGTTTCTAATGTTAAGCATTTTGAAAACTGATAAAAGTAACGAGAAATAAATTTAAAGTTGATATAATATTTAAGGACACATTTTGGTATGGTTAGTTTAAAGTAGTTGCAGTTTTGTCTGTGTTTTTGGTCTGGTTTCACTTTGAATTTTAGACTTAAAACTATTCTGAAATGTTTTTATCTGCTTTTAGGCCAAAAAAATATACATAGCATTAAGTAGATTAATGTGTATTTATGATGACTGGCTGACATGTTTTACATTTGCTTATACTGATGTTTTCTTGTGTCCTCAAATATACATGACACATTCACAAGCTGTAATATGTGGGTAACTGTTCAGTACAGAGCCTGCATCATTTTAACCAGAAGTAAGGTGACAGGGTCGACAGCTGTGCTTCTTTTAAAAGGCTTTATTTATGTAAATAATTACCCTCAGGAAGGACTTCTATTCGACAACTGGTTTGTGGAGTAGGTAAATGTTTGGCCAGGCCTGAGGGTGATGGTCATCACCCCCCCAGGACCACCTCTTGGCTCCACCCCTGTCACTGTGGACAAAAGGGGATATAAAAAAGGAGATCTGCGACCATTTTCAAAACAGATGGGATGCTGTGTGAAATGTAAACAGAATTTTATGTTTTGTATTTGAACCATCTCCAAATTTATAATGGATTATAAAAAAATGGCAAATTATTGCTGAGCACAACGACAGGCTAGAGGCCAGCTACAAAAACAATGCGAGTTCGGAGTTTTTCTTTACTGTTCTCTGCTGGTTTTCATCATTATCAGTAGCAGGGAGGATCGTATGAAAAATTATGCAAAGCTGTAGGAACAAAGTACCACAATAACAATGAAGATCAAATGAAGAACAAAAGCTAGTCAGTGAATGAATAAAGAAAACTGCAGCAGCTTGCAGATTCTGCCAAGAATCTAAGACGAGAAGATTATACGGAAACGAAGCCAGACCAGTACAACTTAGGATGCCTAGAAAATGATATTTTCAGCATTAAATGATTAAAAACAGATGTAAAATGAAGGATATACGTTTTTGGTCATGACGACTACAAAAAGCACCCTTATTCCATTGTTTCCTGTGACATTTCATGCATCACTATGCAATTATCCAACCTGTGATCATGTATTGATCACAGACAGCATTTATTATTTTTAAAAAGGAAGAACTTATTCTTGTTTTTCACAGAATTTACAAAAAATCCCTTTAATCCTTCATCTAAAGGTTTTTTTACAGGATATGTTGAATTGTATCCATTGTATTAAGAGCTCTTTGCTCTTATCTTATCTTTGCTTCCATGTAAATCACTATTTAATGCCAGTCATATTAATCTGGTTTCATGAAACGCACACAAAGTCCGAGATTTGAAATTCTACGTGGAAAAATGTCTTATTTAGTGTCATATTAGGATGTTTTCTCTTTAAGGAAAACTTTTCCTGAATCTATGTAGAGACTGGAAATGAGCTGTTGGTGATATTCTGTTTACACATTTATGGTCTCTCCATAAAGAAATAAAAAGGGAATAAACTTTATGAATAGATTTCAAATAAATTATTTGTGGGGAACCTCCTTTTTGTTCTAGTGAATGGCACATAAGTCTAACTGCTTCATGTTGCATTAAAAAAGCATCAGTCCTGCTTCTGCCATTTTTAAGACGACTTACCTTTTTATTTCAGATGTCATTATAAAATAAATAAATAAAACTGTAAGTACAGTTTCTCAGCCTCCAGGAAATCACATAATAAATGTTGGAGTAGCATTAAAGAAGCCTGAAGCCCAGTTTTAATGCTAGAACACATGCAGTATTGCTTCTCTCAGACTGTAACTCCAATTTCTGTCCCGAATGTTTAGCCTTGCTTGCAAGGTCGTTCAAAAATACGATTCATGCAGGCTTCCATCACTGCTGATAAAACTTATTTAAAAAGTTTATGAAAGTACCTGATCAAAGTGTATCTTCTATACTGTAGGAGTTTCCTGGAATGGTGAAATGCCAGCAGAATACTATGCAGAACATTTTGTATTTTCCTTCGCTACGGATCTTCTCACTGAAATCTCAAAATAGAAATCACAACCCGACCTATTTTATCACTTTGCACATATTCATCCAATACTTTCAGGGACACAAAACAAAACCCTTTGCATTTAAATAAATCCTCCCTGCTCTCCAAGGGAAAACAATCACCCAGTGATCATAAACTAGCCTCTTCAGTTTAAGACTTACACCACTCTCCCTTCGAAAGCGGAAGAGCATTACCGAGGACAGGAGAAGACTTACAGGATGGAGGAGAGACTGAGAGGTAGTGCTGCAGAGCAACAGCAGAAACTGTTTCTGGCTTGTCTGAGGTAATCAATGTCTGTGAGGCGGCACATAAAGGCAGTGACGAGGGAAATGAGCTCTATTGTCTAGACTTCAGGCTGACTGTTTTGGTCTGGGTGCTAACTGACCTGAAGGGTTGAAAAAGGTTAAATTGACAGCAACATAGGGGACAGATGGTTCTGTCCTCTAAAAAATAAATAAATAAAACACCAGAGGGAGAGAGATGGATGAGGAAATGTAAACAAACAAATAGGGATACTGCCGGGGATTTATTCCGTCCTTCCCAGAAGGATCCAGAGGATAAGCTGCCTTGTTTTTATGAAGCTATTCATGCAAAGAGGGCGAGTTACAAAACGTTGCAACGCTAGAGTCACCATGGGAGGCAAAGTTAAGATCAAGCAACATTAATGCTGATTGGAATAATAACAAGGTTCTGCAGCGGGGGAGGCAGTGTTTCTCCACATATACTGGATGTGCAACAAACCTCATCAAAGCACCTGCCAACCGAGGGCAACAGTCTTCTGCAGCTTACTCCCACTAGGCAACATTGCAAACCCAGATACACAGTGGGTTTAAAGACGGGGAATGGGATTTTACTTATATAATACATTTTACTACGGGGCAGTTAAATGTGCTTCACTTTCAAAAGCAAGTGACATTAGAATATATTAAATGAAGCAACACGAGTTGACAAACAACAACATCCAGTGGACAAAAAGCACAAACACTTAAGCTGAAAGATGTGTTTGCTTTCATATTCAATCTTATTTAGGTTGAAGCATCTTTTGTGCATGTTATGGGAGATAACATGCACATTCTCAGAAATTAATGTTACATAATTCACACGCTGCAATATACAAGCAACCAGTAGGGGCAGTGTGGGAAGCAATGGATGCAAGGTCACATCGGGGAGATGTTGTTTCTAAAACTTTTATAATCTGCAGAGTCACCAAACATGGAGACAAAACAAACAAATCAGGAGTTGAACTGTATGGGTGCTCCAATAATTTCAGCACAACCCACACAAAATGATTTTGTCTCACCGGTGATGTAGAATTTAGTCCTCCGAGCCCAAAATCTCACTTATTACATGAAGAAGAAATCTAGATTGCAAAAAGGGGGAAACATCACCCAACCTGGATGCATAAGGACATTGATGGTGGTCTCTGGAGTATTGACAGAAGAATCACAAACCTAAAAAAACGTATTTTAGAAAAAAGTCTGGTGACAACAAGAACTCAGACTTTATATTTATGTGAGGGTTTGTGGTACTTGTTTTAGTTTTTGTCTGCTTCCTTCTTTCCCTGTCAGCTGCCTTTATTTGCTGCATTTTGTCCCATGTCACAAACCCTCGACTCGGGAGTCGTCAGCTTTCCCCACACACGGGATGATTTTTGAATCCTAAATATTAATACGTTTAACATATTTTGAAGCAGATTGTCGGGACAAAATCACTTTTAAAGGTTCCATATTTTGCTATATTTGCTGTTTCACAGTCTAACCTGCACATCATTTTGCAACATGCATACTATAGTTTTGCCATACCACTCATTTCTTGCTCATCCGCCCCGCCTGCACTGAGCAGCCAGAGAGCCATTGCCCCGCCCATTCTGTGACGTGGCCTCAAACAGAGTGCGTCTCTCCCACCTACCTGGTGACGTAGTTTAGGTGAAGAGCTAAAGTTTTAAGGTGAGGCTGCTGGAGTCTCCACTAGGCTGTGTTGGAGCTGTGTGGTAAAGTGTTTTCTCTACCGAAGCCCGCAAAATGCATGGATGAAAAAAATACTGGGAAGCCCATCCTTAAAGGTGCGACACATCGATGGTCAGAGACAGATGAGCATCAATTAAAAACTGGGCTTGTACTGGTATCTGATTTCTTCCCTTAATATAAATGTGTTTTACATTCTTAGAATAAGTGGTTCCAGCCACCAAATTTACTACAGAGTCTAACAGACAAAAAGCTATGTGTAATATCTGAACACTACGTTTTGATGCCGCACTCAGTTTGACTTGAAGGTCAGAGGTCAGAACTGGGAATTACGTCATAACTGGGTTAAGAGCGTTTGACATTGACAAAGTGGGAAAACCAACATGGATGCAGCCAGGATCCCCTTTGTTTTACTTGAGATTTCAGTGGCTAACATGTTAGCAACAGTTACACTTATTAGCAGACATTTTGTAAACTTAAATCACTGTGTAGAAGTTACAAAGTACTACTTTAACTCTAAGTTACATACAATTAAACAAGTACATTTAAATTTTAGATGTTTGTTAGTCTTGTTTCCATTAAACCTTGTTTGGTTGGGCAGCCATCTTTACTAGTAAACTCGGGGTAGAAAGGTCTGCTCCCATTTTCCCAGTCAGATTTTGGATTTCAGAGGGTGTTCACTTTGTATTTCTGACTAGAAACTGGGAAAATCCGACCTCCAAGAGCAAATCAAATGCAACATAATACTTTAGTACCGTCTTTGGTTGACTGGTGAGATTGGAAATGCAGTTCAAAGGAACACTGAAGTAGCCATTACACAGATACACAAGTATGAAGTTCCAGTCGTAACTGCAGCTGAAGCCACTGGATTCAAACATGTTTCTTTTCGGAAGAATTTTAGGATTTGAAGGAGTTTTTTTTCTCCATCTTCACCACATATCAGCGATTCTTACATGCTGTGCCTTTAAATTACCCGACTCCACGATCTTCACCCTAATGTCAGCATGCCATTAAAATCAGTCTGAAGCAGAGTTTTAAAATCATGAAGTTGGGATGATTTTTCCACATTTTTTTTTATAGATGGGAAACTAATTGTAACAAAAAGTTGTTCACCTTGATTTTTTGATCTGTCTCAGCTAATGTATTCAGTTTCTGATCAAAATGTTAAGTCCAGCTAACAAGACTTTAAAAAGGGTAAAAGGAAAGAATTGCACAACAAGTGTGGCTTTAACACCTGAAGTGGAGTCTCTTGCACTGAGGAGTGATTTTACAGAGTCAGTTCTTAAACTGCTCTGTTTATTGTTTGTGTAACAACAATGAAAGAGAAAACATGCATATAATTCATTGTATGATGCTGTTAAAGAGATGAAATTTCATGCCGCTGTAGTTTAAAGTGAAAAGGTTAGTTCAACAGCTCTTTATTGACCTATATTCACAATATAGTACACCAAGTATGACTTTTTTTTTATCTCAAACTTAACTTGCTTAACCAACACTTATGATTAACACTCTGCTAAAGATCCAGATCTTAAGACAAAAGCATAAAAATGCAATCAATGAGACGTATTTATAATCAAGGCTTCATTACATTAAACATTACTGAGGTAAATACAGAATTCCTTCTTATCCTTGATCCAACTGCTGCCGGTAGGATAAACAAAACTGAAGCAGCTCTTTGCTTTATCTGATTTTGGCTTGATTTGTAACCTGAATGCAGCAGAATTTAATAAATATTTTGGAGTACGCTTCTGAGAGACCCTGTCAGTTAAAGCTGGTGATCATCTAAGTCTCATTAAGACATAATGGGACAGTGTTAGACTCTTAAACTTAAAACAGGGCAGATGTTTTAAAACATGCTCTAGGAGGAGAAAATAAAAGCGTTTATTAGAAATATTTGTCTAAAAATATTTATGATCTTTTACGAATCTTAGAATTTTTCATTTGTCTGCAGTTTTATCTATAAAGACAAGAAAAATGGCTGATTATCAGAGTTTCTGCTTGTATGCAGTAAAAACTCTCCCCTAGACATGAAATATATAAGTTACCAGAACTTTTATGGAAGTTTAATTGTGAATGTCACTAATATGCACGTTTCATGGAGCTGATGTTAATAATAAAACTTCCATTAATTACATAATGAGGTTTAAGGAAGGGGATTTTAACAGCACTGATACATAAATGATAAATCTAAAATGGTAAATTATTTTAACTTATATAGTGCTTTTACTTTAATCTATTAGAAAAAAGGACAATTTCACAATTTTCCTTTGGGCAGCATTGAACATGATGGAATAATATTCATTTTAGAAGTTTACACATGAGATTTATTCATGCTGTTAATGATTTAAATACCTCAAATAAAGAAAATACTAAGTTATATAGGGTATCTTTTCCTACTTAAACCTGTTTTAAAGCATATTTAATGCTTTTGGATTTGATTAGTTTAATATATTTATGGATCTTTTTAGAGAAATTATTTTGTTTACATAAATGGGAAGTGATGCTCAAACAAAACTGTCTTTGTTGATTTTTTCTAAGACATAAAACAGAATTAAATTATTTCTTCATTTCCTTCAAAAGATACAACTTTACTTTTGTATAAACAAGAAAATCTGAAGCATTCTGGGAAGTTTACTGTTAATGACTTGGATAACAGAATAAATCATTGAAATAAAAACTGGAAAAAAAAATAATCATATGAAGTCCAATTTTCTGAACAAACATTTAATCAAAGAGTATAAAAACTCTCTCCTCTGTGCTTCATGTGAAACTTTCGAGGCTTCGCTGCTTCAGGCTGTTTTGGTTCATTTGACTCAAGAGTCCGTGAACGCAGCATCGTGTAACTGTAGCGCTGTCCGTGGTGCTGAAGTCCACGAGATTACCAAACACTCCTCGTGCGTGATTCCTGTCAATTCATTAAGGCTTCAAAGGAAGGAAACGGAACAATTAACAACAACAGTATGTGACTTTGTTTCCGGACTGTGATCATTTATTCTCATGTAGCTCGTGCCTTGATGGAACTTTGAGCCCGCGGTCACGCGGATCAGGAGCTGCAGCAACGCGCCGTTTTTTATCCTGAACGGAACAAGCTGCGGACCGCTGGACACGTTTCTACCCCCTTTGCATACTGGACGAGCTGTGACGCGTTTAGATCACCAATGCAAATAAAGCTGAGTACCCCTCCTCCTCCTCATCGCCTTCTCTTCCTCTCCGACACACACAGAGCCAGCCTGGCACACACACACCCATCCTGCCTGTGCTTTATATCACCCTGGCAGGCTTTCCTGAGCGACACAGAGCGGCAGTGGCTCGTCTAGGACCGCTGTGAGAGAGAGACAGCTTATATAACACCAGCTGAGATGCGGGAGAGCCCCGCGCACCCGCGCTGGACAATAAAGCGGGGAGAGGAGCGAACATAACGGCCATAAACTGATAAGTGATCGCAAGGATGCCGTGACGCCGCGGAAGGTAAGCCGCACGTTCAACCCCCCCTCATCTACTGTAAATGGAGGCACAGTGACAGGTTTTTAAGATGGAAGACCTCGGCTTTTAAATAGCTGATGCGTGTTTACACTCATCTGTCTTTCATCGTGCCACCCATCCATCCCACCAAACCAAATCTGACACGTTGTCAGTGTTTTGTTGAACGAACGTGCGTGTGAGTTATAGGCCCGTTTTGTTAGTAAAAACCTGGAGTTACAAACAACTTGGGTATCCGGACTTGATCGGAGACTGTTCATTGTGCAAACTGTTGCTTCTGTCCTCGGGAGCACCACCGCACCCTTGTTTTTATCCGGAGAGAGATGGAGGGGTGCTGCGTGTCCGGAGAGCCCCGTTTGGGAAAAGTAAAGCTTGAAGGGCATGACGGAGTGAGGGCCACCGAGACAAGGAGACATTAATGGAGATTCACTTCACTGCTCCACTCCTCAAAGTGCCAGGCTTTATAAAACACTGAACACTTGGGTGTTCTGCATCCCAATTATCACACAGCCTCAGCATCTCTCTTTTTTTTTATCTCATCACTTATCCATCTCTCCACGGATGAAACCAGAGTTGGTGTGCGTGCTGCTATCATAATCCCCATTTCATAAGCGCCCATAATGCCCTTCTAGACAGCTTTTATCACTTGATGTTATTTGACTGTGATAACCACGACTTAGTGTGAGGCAGAAATGTATTTCTGGCATCAAAACACATAATCTGGCAATGCAGAACCTGGTTCAAATCTGTTCTCTAAAAAACAAACTATCGGGTTTGGTGGGATTAGTTTTTCAAAAAGAAAAGAAACAAGAATTTCACAGCAAAAATTCAAGGGTTTTTTTTTTTGTTATTTGATAACAAATGGCAGGAATGAAGTCAGCGAAGCAGCACACAAGGAAGGATATGTAGCAAGATGCTGTAAGATGAAAACAAACCCATATGTCAACAAAAGCTGTGTCTCTAATCTGCAGCGATACACTTCCTTTCCTTTTAAAACAGCTGACAAAAGATGACATATTCCTGTGCTCTAAAACCATCTGCTTGTGTTTTTTTTTCTCTATTTTGTACCCCAGATTTACCCCAAGGATGTTCCTGGAGTTACTGTCCACAGCTTTGGAGATTAACACCCCCACTTTTGTTCCACTTCTGCTCTGTGTGGCAACGATGGATCAATATGCAAACCCATGCCAGATGCCACAAGTCTTTCCAAAATCCATACAGAGTTTCTCGCTTTCTCATTAATGAAACGGCCTTTCACCAAAACAAGCGACAGTGAAAACGCCCAGGTATGCCGGCACCCGTCTGCAAACTGCATTGCCTCCTGAAGAGGACGCAGATGCTGCTGCTTTTCCTGGGAATCGCCTATCTGATGGCAGGCAGCATCCTGCTCCTGCAGCGCTCCAGCGTCAGAGTGGCTCAGCCAAACCTGGCCAGCTTGCCACCCTTGCTGTCTCTTGCAGCACCTCCCACCGCCCTCAGGACAGGAGGGCTGGGCATGAGGGCGCGTTCCAGATGGGCTGCTGTTCAGCCAGTGCCGGGAGGGGGTGCCAAGACAGGGCGACACTGGCCGGCTTCCCGAAGCCTGGGGGTACAGCACTTACATCGCCGCTGGTTTCACAATCTGCTGCCAGAGAGTTCAGAACAGAGAGTCTCTCTGCACAAGAATAACAGACACAAAGGTAAATAAACCGGCACGCATTTCATCTTGCAGTAATCTCTTTATTGGATTTAATGGAAACACTTCCTTTAAAATTCCACAAGCATCCCTGCTGCTTTCCTTGTGACCTGCTAGGAAGTATAAGCTACATCATAAATATGACCACTGGCCAACGCTAAACCTATTTACATTCATTAATGCACCAGTGTAGCGTTGATGCCACTGGAGTGAAAATCAGCTATAAAAAGTGGCTCCCCAGCATTATGTGAATGCAGATTTAAGGAACCCTTAACATAAAGGAGCAGATTAATTTGATTAAGTTAAGTTTAGAAAAATATAGTTGAACAAATAAGTCATTTTTACTTTAGCTTTTTCTAAAATCTATGAGTCTTCTCATAGGTTGTGTGGCCTTCTCACAAAAACTGTGATTTTTACTCATTTATGCTTTTGTAAGTGTGCAGCAAAGCTTGTGCGCCCCTTTCACCTTCCATCATAAGGAGATAATATGAAGTGTGTGAAAATGTGTATACGTTCCTGTAAGCCGTAAAAAAAAAGAACGCAGGTCTACAGGTTTACGGCTGTATGATGTTTTTTTAACTTTCTGGAAGGGACTCAATGCATCTCACATGCTTTGATCCTGTATTTAAGAACAGAATCATGATGTTAAAGCATGTTGCAAAGTTTCTTATAGATTCATGAAACATTCTAGTGCTTGAGACCTTATATGGAGGGAATGAGCTCACCATTTATTTCCAAACCACAGGAGAAAAACTCAATTAGAGCCAAAACAGCTTTTATAAAATGAACAAGTGACCCTACAGATAGAAAGGTCATCTCTTACGTCCTTTTGTCAAGCAGAGCAGCCTTCACAATAACGTAAATACTATTCTGCAATCATTTGCTTTTATCCAAAGCGACTTACATGTGGTAAGTGATCAATTAACTATAGCAATTAACCTAACATACATGTCTTCTGGCTGGCTGGGAGGAAACCAGAGTACCTAAACAGAACCCACGCATGTACGGGGAGAACATGTAAAATCCACACAGAAAAGCCACTGCACAAATCTCCTTCCAGCTGAGACTCGAACCAGCAACTTTCTTGGTTTAAAGCTGCAGTGCTAATCGCTACGCCACCGAGAAGCCCTTTAACATTTACTTGAGATTTACTGTTTAATGGTGCATGTCAGTGCTTTGGCATTTTGTTGAAATGACAAATACAACACAATTACCTCTAGTGAAACATTTGTTCTTTCAGCTCATTCTTAAAAAACATTTGAGAAAAGCTCTTAAGCCTCGTTTTTCAGCAGACATGATGGCTCAGTCACTAGATAGGGTGAACAATGTTGGAGGCATAAATACATCAATTTCAGACTTGCAAAGGTTCTAGTTTTAACGTATTACTAAGGACACAGAAGGAAATTACTTTGGTCTAATTCGCAACTTGCTATGAAAGTAACTGGCTGAGAGTTTTAGCAAACGAGTTGCTTTGTGCTGTAAATTGTGAAGCTAATCAACAGTACTCCCAGTATTCACAATCAGAAAAGACTAAAACAATTACATACTGAAAATAAAGTCAAGTGTTTTTTTTCAAACTATCATGTTTTTCACTGTTTGAATAATTTAAAATTACATTAGATTCATGCTAACTGGTTGTTAGCTTAGCATGAAAGGTAGCTTGATTAAACCAAATCAGTCATTAAAAATAAAGTAAGATGTTTTAATTAAACTATTGTTACTAGTTATATTAACTTTTTAGATAATTAATAAAAATAGATAATGTTTCTGGTGAAGAATTATGGCTAGCTAGCAGGTAGTTAGCATAGATAGAAGCAGAAGTAAAACCAGTCAAAAATAAAGTCAGTAAACGCCTTACATTATATACAGTGATACATTTAACTGCTTCAAATGAATAGTTAATTATGTCAATTTTGAAACATTTTGTGAGCAATTTAGCTCTAGGCCTTTAGCTTATCATCTTACCATAAAAAGAAAGATGAAAGCAACCAGTAAGTAAGTCGGGTTCATGGTCAAAAATAGCTTATGTCATAAATCATTATTTTTTAAACACTTAATGTTTGTATTGAATGAACTGATAACTTTTAATGGTTGAAGTATGTGTGTGTATTAGAGTCAGATGAGTTTTCCTTCAGTGTTTAAATCATTAAGCTAAGCTAGCACAGCTAACTGTGTGATGCAAATCACCCTGCATCAATTTATTTTTGCCAAAAATGAAAAGCGGGGGGGGGGGGGTTTGCACAATTATTATTTTCGTTTGTTATATGTGTTTCTTTGAAAGAAATATTTCATTTGAAGAGATCACAGGGAGTTTAAAAACTATGACAAGTATTTAACTCAATGAAAAACTAATCAAAATAAAAAAAAGATCAATATCTTATGAAAATAACCGTCTTGGTGTTGCATGTAATTTGTAGCATGGCTTAAGAAGCACTCTTTGTTAATACTCAGTGAGTCAAAGAAATGGTAAGATGCTAAATCAAGGCTATTATAAAGGCATTCAGCCAAGCTTTGCTGTCATTTAACAGCTCTCATCCATCCAACACAATCTCATTATCCAAATCTCACAGCTGAAGCCCTGGATGAGAGCCCAAAACATTTGAGACAGTAGATTTTCTCATTAGTTTTGAAAATCTTGTGAAATGATCAGTCGCTGTGTGTTTAAACTGTGTAACAAAGAAAAACATCTTCCATTTTAAAAGGGGGAGAAAAATTGAAATGGTAATTCAGATCATAAACTGGAAATGAATGTGTTTTATTACCTCACCCATGTTCCAACTGGTCTCTTGTTTTGGCGTTAGCGATTGTGTGTATACTGACAAAATGTCCACAAAAAGCACCTATCCATATCCATTTCTATGTTTATTTTGTACTAAAAAAAATCGCCTCAGTGTCTTCAAAACTGCACTGTCATGATTATAAATATATAAACCTACAACAGCTTGATAACACAAATGTATGATACAGCATTTTGTGAGGTATAAGTCCTCCTTGCTATAGTTTTTCTAGTTACTCATATTTTATTGGCTGCAACATGATATAAGCCATATTCAAGTTCTCCTTATTCATTCTTTTTCCTTGTCGTCGTTCAGAGGCTAATCTCATACAGAGCGTGTCATGGTAATATTGCACACCTCATAGTAGAAAGGTTCACACATGCACATTTTTCTTTAGGTTCAGATAATCAGACTCATGCTCCCAACCTATTCAAACATTTTAGAATAAAAATGTTATGTCTGCTGGTGGGAACTTTTAGCCTTACAGGGATGACTCACGCATCCCTTGAAATGTAAAATACATTTAGAATGTATTACAAACCCCAGAGGTGTGCAGATGTGTCAGCGCTAAGAAATTTGACAGGAGAAGCAAAGTAAGAGTCACAATCTCTGTTGTGGCATTTTGCAAAGGTATTTCATTGATTTGGTTGTGTAAAACATGTGGAGTTAGAACTTACTGTAGTTACATAAACAATTCTCCCAAAATCCTGTTGGTATCATTCTCCCAGAGTCTCTTCAATTAACCTCATAAGCTTCAGTCTTTGCCAGGTTTCAGAAAAGACCAAAGTCTGACTTTTTATGCATATAGTTTATAGTTTGATTCCAATTTGCTGAGACAAGCTAGTCTTCACATAAACAGGTCACTCTAACAAACTCATGAAACTGACGTCCTCTAAACTGCTTTACATGGTTGAAAGTTGAGCAACTTCTGCTTGTATCTGGTTAACTAGGCTCAAATAGGCTGAAGGAAAATGCAGATCCTTCAAGTTGAATCAGTCAAGTGTAAAAGTCCAAATAAAGCTGCTCTAAATCAAATTTCTTTGTTTCGTTAGTCATGCAGCCAAATATGCGAGAAATTATATTTGAAAAGCAACATTAAGACTGTATGTAAACACGGTCACATAAAGACTGTTGTATTATCAGAATGGGAAAAAAATATTAGAAATGCAGCACAATCAGATAAAAGTTAAATCAGCTAAAGAGGATCTGTGTGCTGCTTCAGAGAAAGTTAGAAGCTGCTCCGCTAGCTGGCTTCATAAGGTCCCACATTGTTGGGTAGACTTCCTGAAAGTGTTAAATAAATCCGTTTTGGTTGGGCTGATATGTTTGAAGAGGCTGCTTTTGGTATTGAGACAATATATTGGATTATTTCTCTAGTGTCAGGTAACTGCGCTCACCACGAACCGCTTTCTGCCCGCTTTGATGGTCATGCACAAGCGCTGCGTTTGGCACGTCTCCTCATGCTTGGCCGTCATGTCATTAGTCTCATCCATCCAGTCCTGCAGGGGAGAATCAGCTCTAGCACAGCCATCTGTCTTGGTGTTTAAAAAAGCCACCACGTGTCAGGCCTAAGTGCAGTCATTTCTATCATGTCTGGGAATTAGGGCTTCTTCCCTCCATTAACCCTCAGCCCCAGCTGCCTAGGGCCTCTCCTTCACTTTGATTAAAGCAATGACCTACCCTGTCGGCTGGCTGAAGGACGAAAGGGGCTTCACCTTGGGTGATACCTCTTGAGATACTTTTTTTCCCACTGACTTTGGTAGCTGCTGCCCGTTAGTGCTTTCAAGCAGCAACTGCTGGTGTTCTCCAGCATTAGTCTCCTGAAGCAGAGGCGGCTGGTGACTCAGCTTCACCCCGGCACAACAGGCTAGATGGGCTACAGAGGACATCACAGACTGATTGAATCACAAATTCGATATGGTGATGGTTGGCTGCCAGAGATTTCACGGTCTATTGCTTGCATCCCGTCTGCGCACCTTGCTGCCACATCTCAGTACCAGTTGCATGCATCTCTTTTAAAATCTCCTTTCGAGCAATTGGCATCAATCTCTTCTGTACTGGTGGTAAACTTCACATAGAAAGCCAAATCCTCGATGTCCTTGAAAGCTGTAAATCATCTATATATACAGAACTAATCTGGGAAGTGTGTATTGAGTCTAAAAGCCAAAACTAGAGAATTATCAGCATGCAGTCCACACACACACACACACACACACACACACACACACACACACACACACACACACACACACACACACACACACATACATGTCTTTACATCTTTGTGAGGACCACGTTCTCAGAGCTCTTTGTGAGGACCCCTACTTCCACTGCAGGTGGAATGGTGCAAACAACATCTTTGCCTCCAGGTGGGAGTAAAGAATCAGAATATCACTTTGAATGTCAAAACACTCAAAGTAAAAAAAATCTTTTATCTGTATACTTGTGAGGACCGGGTCTTGTTGCCGGGTAGATTAGACCAATTATTTTCTCTTTTTGGAAGTTTCACAGTTTTATTTTAACTAAAACAAATGTAACATATGTTTTTTTACTCAAGAGATGTTCAAATTTATTTTTCTGTTTTCTGCTTATGTTAAGTCTGTTGATATATATCAAATATTTAGTGTACATGTTTTAAACTGTTATGATTCACAAGAAGATGCCATTTTACATAATGCCTGAAAAACAACATAAAAGTTCAAAAGGAGATATGAAATCTAAATAAGTCAATAAAAAGGATGATACAGATAATGTATTAGTTAAAGTTTTATTTTTGAGGTTTCACAGGTGCCAACATCAGCTGTTTTTTTTTAAATGAATGTGTCCTTAAATTTGAAACCAGTTACACAACATACTTCAGCAAGTTTCCTGCCCCAACACACCCCACTCAACCTCAAATGAGCTTATTTGATCTTTTTGTCATTTGAAACTATTTCATTTAAATCAGTGGTCTTGTAACAGGAATAGCTCTGAACATGTAGAACAGTGGCCCTCATAAGTTAGCATAAAATATGCATGTTATACAGTAAAAAAAGTTAGGTGCAAAAAAGCTCAAAATAAATTTTATTTGCATTTATAACAACTCTTTCCACTGTAAAAGCTTAAATGTAAAGTATTTTCTTTTAGCGTTTATAAGGCACTGTAGTCATTTTTTAAATTTTGAACATTGACAATACCTTTAAAACTTTTAACATGGTTTTCTGCCATTGTAAAACAAAAATAGAAATAAAATTACTTCTGTTTTTGCTTCAACTTTATGATGGTGTTCACACATTTTTTATATCTTTCTATGTCCAGGTCTGTGTCTGTAGAGGAGGATGTAGAGCCTGCTGGCATGAGTCCTT
>JBAMHX010000017.1:607336-630286 GCA_037177515.1 Pseudomugil tenellus
GTTAAAAGGGGTGTTTTTCTGGTTTGGTGAATCAGGTTGAGGCAAAAGGGGTTTCAGGGTCATTTTCAAAGGGGGGGGGGAAAAAAAGGAAACAAAGCAACCAAAAACCCCCCCCCCCCCCCCCGGAAAAAACACATTTAATTGTTTCATGGGATGTTTGAAGTTTCACTTAGGGCAAGTTCTCGTCTTAAGTTCTTCCAAACTACATTCTTTAAGAGGATGGTTTGGATCGACAGTATCCATTATATTATAAGTATCCATTATTCTCCACAAATATTGTATAAAATTATAGTTTTTACAATATTTAGTCCAGATCATTTCCTCTTGCCTTCTCCAGTGTGGTGTGCATGCTTTGAAGGAGACTGTTGACCGACTCCACTACCCGCAGAGATAGAGAATACATATGTGAGGAAATGTTGCATGCTTACAGAGACTAAGTGTAATTATACTGCAGTAATGCCCTCCATGATTAATGATGTGGGCCTCTGAAACCAAACCATAGAGCCAATGGCAAATTACCACTATAAAAATAAACCATGATGTGAACAGGTCAGCGAGGCCAGAGCAGAAAATGTCTCTAAGTGTATATTTATATAGCGTGTATGAGTGAATAGGGAACGAGCTCCAGTAACCCAATTAGTGCTTGCCTACTGTCACAAACCAGCTCCATCACTGCTAAACAGCTCTGCAGTCAAATGCAAAATGTCTTCTCTTACCATTCCTGCTTTCAGACATGACACCTGAGACTAGCTCACAACATTTACAATTAGAAGAATAAAAAAGTTTATTTAAGTCTGTAAGATTTATGGATAAATCTGAAGAGGGCATTAGACCTCCAACTAACCTGCACCATGTAAAACAGTTTGGCAAAAGTCAAGCTCAAATTTCTATTCCAACCCTGAGTACATAGCTTAGCACATAACCACATTTGATTAGTTCTCCAGAGCCCCCTCCTTCCAACAATGCACACACACCCTCCTTGGATGGAGAGCACTTGACTCGTACCCAAAATGAACTCTTATTCACTCTTTACTTTTGTAGTCAAACTGCAACGGACCATTTCACTGAGAGTGCGGCACTCAAAGTAACAGCAATCAAGGATTCTTGTGGTTATAAATCAACATTTGTAGAAACCCGAACGGGTGTTAAAGACATGCAATTATTTCTCAGTTGCTCCCAGGAATTTAACTGTCATGACACTAATATTGGCGTGAGTAAAATGTGCATATGTCATGCTGAAAACATTCAGGAAAACTGTGCTAAAGATCACAGTTCAGGCAGGAAATAAACTGCTAACAGGATGATGGAGCTTATTGGGCTGCACTGTACCATTTTTTTGTTGGGGAGAGGGGGGGGGAATTCCTAGAGTGCAATATAAAGAGCTACCTGTTTTGACTTCATGACACATTGACCATTATCCCAGTTACAACTGTGAGCTTTGCTTTTGATAATCCATCCGTGTGGCTTGAAGTGAAGTTTCACACTTGTCAGCACATTTTCAAGTGGTGTCTTCATAAATTCCAACATCCATGCTCAAACTGAGATGAGCTAAAGACAATATAATTCAATACAGGTAATCCATCTCACTTCAAATGCATAATTAATGACCCATTAAATGCACAGCCCCTCGGTTACTTGCGTGAATTTGAATTTGAAGCTTGTATGCAACTTGGCATCAATCAGATGAAAGCCTGACAAGCAGCCCAATTCTTCTTTTAATAATAATAAATCAAAGCAAGCACATGGCCGCCTCTCTGAGACAGAGATAATCAAAAGCAGAGGATGAGATGGCCAAACATCTTGTCTAATGTCCCAATAAACTGAGGATCAACTGTTATCAATTACAAAGCCATATGGGAAAAAACCCTGCGTGAACTCTTCCACCCCATCTTTTTTTCCACACGTTGCTAAAAATAATAGCTTATTGTCCATAAAGACTTTTTAACTCAAATAAATAATGTATTCTGAGTCTCATCCATTTTCCCCTCCTAAACAATATGAGAAAATGCTCCTGCTTTTATATGTCGCTGCTCCTGTTAGTTTTAATTTCTTGCATCTTTCACTGCCATTAAATCCAGTCACCTCAGCTCCCCGAGCAGGTGAAGTCAGCCAAAGACTTTCCCACGGTCTTATAGCAAATCCAAACGCCCCGAGCCCTTCCTGAGGGCCGGCCATCTGTCCGCTCTGTTTGGAGTGTGTTAGCGGGTGAAGCGTCAGCTGCACGACCAAATTCAACGTTCCAGCACACCCCTCCTTTGTGAAGAAAAGCCCAGAGCATCCATTCAGCTCAACCCACACACGCGGTCACACATACGCAGCTTGTACCCAAACACAAACAAATCAACAAACAAACAGACAGATGTGACTCCTCACATTTGGCTGATCTTTAATCAAAAAGCTTTATATGCAACAAATATGGAGATTTCACAAAAGATTATTTTTTTAAATATAAATACAAAAATTTTGAATGAATTTTTACTCTGATAAATTCAGTCAGCTTCCTTCCTCTCTTTTCATTTTTTATGTTTAAAGAAGTTTGTTGCTGTTTGGGGAGAATCCTCATTAATGTGCTATCTGCTCCTTAACAAAGGAGTTCACCGTATAAACCTTGACCTTTGCTCCCCCCGAGTATGAATCATCCATGCCACTGACTTCCAGAGAACAAAACGAATTCACCGCTAAACAAAACAAATTCACCACAAAGCAGCAAAAAACATAAACCCGATAAACTCTTAAAGAAAAAAAAAAATACTACGCTTTGCTCTAGAACATCTTAATTTGAGTTTTTCCATGATCATGTGATGCATTTCTTTCTTTCTCGAGCGCATGCTGCCGCCCCCATCCCAAGCGTCCCCCTTCTTTTTTCCTCTCTCCTGAAACTGATGTTTCCCTCTCTCAAAGAACGACTGCCGCTGGTGGATGTGCTCCTCGCCCCAGCCTGACGCATTTTTAAAATGCGTGACATTGCCTCTGTGGGAGCATGAGAACGGAGCTTCCTCAATAGTAGGGTCCCCATACCCGGCCCGTAACCATGGAAGCAGATGCCTGCCCTCCCGGCCCTCCTTACCTCCTGTCGATCGCTGGCTGTGAGCTGCTCGGGCAGTGAAAAGAGGCTGCGCCTGCCTTTCTCCTCGCTCTGACCGAACTTGCCCCACTCCTCAAAAGGAGCCATTGAACAGGTCACTGGTCTAGACTTGTTTGCACGGTCCAGGGAGCAGCCTTGATGTAACCCTTGCTCTCCTCTCTCTCTTTCTCTCTGCCTGCCACACCAGCCGCCCAGCGACTGCAGACTGTGGAGGGGTGGTGGGGGGGGGGACATTGGAGACGTGGATTTGAAAAGGAGCCCGTCCGATTTTGCCATTGTGCCTTTTCATTCATCGATCGCATGAATATCGAACCTTCTGTCTCTGCGTGTGTGAAACGGATAGCTTAGCAAGCATTTTTGCCCTCCCTCTCCTCAGGTCTGTGTTTGTGGGCCCTGAGCTGTGATTTCTTTTCTCACTACTTGTAAGAATGTTTTTTTTATTTTTAAATCCAAAGTTAACTTCCTGTTTGTAAACTTGTTTTTAAAGTTTAATAACGGTGGTGGCATATGTTCTTTTGGTGATTAATAAAAAACAGAGTTGATTTGATAACTTTACTGATAAATTAACATGGGTTTATTTTAAATGGCTAAATCACAGTAAAATGTACTTTATAGGAATTATATATTTAATTCCATTTGTTTTAAATCATGTAAAAATGCAAGATTAAAAAATGTTATCTTTAAATTTACTTGAATCTTAATATAAAATGTATTTTTAATACTTTTTTATTTCCATGTATTATCTAAAAATAAATAAAGATTTTGGCTTTAAAGTTGCTGTTTTAAGTAACAAAAATCCTAAACTGTCTTATTATTTTAATATTTTGGATTTACTTTAAATTTATTTTAAATATAAAAACTTAATGCATCAACTTTTTTTTATAAAATAAAAACCTTTATAGTTTATTTTAAAGCAAAAAAAGTAATATTGTGAAGCCCTGAAAAGAAAAATTGACCGCATCTACCGAATTACATTAATAACTAGATAAATAACAGATAAAATGTTATCACCTTCTATGAAAATAATGGGAGTGCTCACATATTAACCTCTCGCATTGAGAGGTTATGGACGAGTGTATACGCATTGGACGAGGCAAGAGATTCGATGACAGCTTTAGTTAAAGGTGAGACGATCAATGTCAACATATCAATATTACTAAGTCGGATGAGGTGACTATTTGTTCAGTCGGATTTATTTGGCAGAACTCATTTTCTGGCTTAACTGACAGTTTAATGACTTTCCACCCTCTACTTTCTCCCAGTTAAAAATAAAATATAGAAATGATCTCAGATTTTGTTGAGAAAATGGACCAAATCCTTATACATAAACTGTCTGATTGAACTGTATTTTGCATCCTAAAATGCTGCAGCTGTGTAATTCACACATAATAAAAACAATAACAAAAGGTAATAAAAAAATTACATAATAAGCAAAGGTTCTAAAGCATTTCTTTGCACCCAAAAAGGAAGTAAAGCCTGTAAAGAGGTGCAGTTTATGCTTCCATGCTCCATGTGACAGGTTGATGTTGCATGGGCCAATCAAAAGGGACAAAGGAGGAGGGGTAGGGGGGGCAAAAGAGGGCAGAAAATGAGCAAATTCAAAGGCAGAGGAAGGAAAGCAAAGAAACCCATGAGGTAAAAACCAAAAGGCATTGTGTTCACAGAACAATCAAGGCTGTGAGGTGCAGGTCTGCTTCCAAAAATGTTGCTGCAACTAATAACCACGTCCAGACAGCATTAAACCAACAGGCTACAAATCAAGTCCACAAATACAGCTTTCAGTTATTTAAACAAATATACAATTAGGCAAACAGAAAAAAATGCTGCATACAAGCAGCCAAACTCTCGTTAAAAGAGTTATTATTTAATTTGTTTAAATTTACAGAGTAAAAAAAAACCCTCACAGCTGTAAATAAGTTTGACAAATGGTAATCCAAATATTACACTTATCAGTCACATAATGTAATATTACATTAACAAATTATAAGCAATCAAACCATAAAAAGATTATCATTCAACATTTTATAGTTAAAAACAAATGTCTGCCACTAAATCAGTGAAAATTGTTTTTTAATTACAATAGTTGCAGGTTTAACGGGAACATCCTGAAGAAAAGATAAAATACACACAGTCGTAAAATAAATGACACTTTCCAAATAACAACGCCGCTCATTATCAGTCCTTGGTGTTATGAGAAAAAAAACAGGACTTGTGAAAAACTAACAACATGAGTGGCTTGTTGAAAACACAGCCAGCTGATCCGAGCAGGAACAATGGTGGAAAAAGGGGGCTGCAGGGTTGATGGGGCAAAGATCCCTCGACTGAACTAACACACAACACCCGAACAGGGTCGACTCGGCCACATCCACCACAAAAGCAGCCTTCCTGTCTCATATTACTCACAAACATGGGCCAATATTTTAGTAGGCCAACACAGTAAAGCTGAAAGGTCTTTGTTCTAAATGGCAGAAGATTATTTAATGTCTTTAGCTCCAAGAATAATTTTACACTAATTCAGCCAATTTAAATTGTGGTATTTCCTAAATGTGCCTTGAAATAAATATGGAAATAAATTTTTATTTCTTCAGTCATGTGTGTTTTTCCCATTATCTCCAGTTAACTCAGAGCTCTGCACAGGATCGGATTAAAATTTCTGCATTGTTAATCCTAAACTAAAAGCAACTACATGACAAGAAGAGAATAATCTTAACATAATGTAACATTTTATTTCTTTGAACCATAACTTCCCCTTTGTCACACATCGAAGAGCGTTACAAATGTAACTCGGAGGAGAGAAGTCAACCAACATCCCATCAACGCTGTCACACAGCCTCCTGGAAACGGTGGCAACTAAAAGCCAAATGCTGCTTCCAGCTCGTCTCCTCTCACTGCCGCAAAGACACAAACCCTGTCAGCGGCGCTCACGCATCATTACGAGGTAGCAAAGCAAAGCAAAATACAAGGGAGTTTGCACAGGATGAGAAGTTTGAACTCTCAGAGCTTGTACTGGTCCTGTCTGTGTTTTCTGGATGGGGACTGGGCAGTCTGTAAACTCTACACGGCACACATTTGTAATTGTTGGAAATTAGAGAATATCTGGAATTTGATTTAGAATATAAAAAGACACTAAAACTTCCTGCTTTCTCAGTTAAAGGCCTTTTTAGTGTAAAACATTTAACCATCAAGATGCTAAAAAAAAAAAAAAAAGCCAAAATGCTAAAATTAATCTAAACAGCCTAATAATTGAAAATAATTTCAGGCTTCACAAAATGCTTTAGTATATGTTTCTCCTGTTCATCTTTAGAATTTCCTCCTGGGATTAAGTATTTTTCATTTGTTTCATTCTGTAGAGGCAGCGTTGCAACCTGACTTTAACTTCCAATAAAAGGCAAATGCAAACATTTTATTGCAACATTTTTTTTATTATTTTAAATGCAAACAGGTTTATTTCCATATAAACAGAGCAGGCTGAACTAACTCTGTTGTCCCTTTCAGGGACACATAAGCGAGTTGTCTCCCTCCCTCCCTCCCTCAGGTCAAGCTCATAGTCTGCTGCACAAAGCAAAAGGAAATCATAATTTCCATAAACTCGTGAAGTTTGCCGATATAACTGTTTTTAAACTGCATTTCACTGTAAAGTAAAAATATTTCAAAGATGAAATCTGATCACGGTAGTGAGAGCAATCGCATCTTAACATAATTAAATATTCACACTAAAACTTGCATGTATTAATGCAAAGAAATTCTGATTAGGTCACTGATGCAGATCAGAAAAAGTCTGATGCTATGATCACCATGTCTGAACGGCAGCTTCTGTGTTTGTTAGAGTCGCTGGGTCTCCGGGCGCCACCATCAATGTCACTAAAGTCAAATGTAAAGCTTTCCCAAGGTGGGCCGGAAACAAAAGGCCCACCTCTTAAAGTGCTGCTTAATTAGGTGCAGGACAACAAATCCTCTCTATTCAGTAGTCGGACACTTGTGGTGTTGGAGTGTATGGTTGGTGAAAGAGTCCCGTCATAACATTAGGAGTGTCCCCTCCCTCAAAACGACATACACTAATTCACTAATGCATGTGTGTGTTAACAAGCCCATTGTCTGCTTCTCTAACTCTTTGTCTCTTGAATGGGTCTAAAAGGAAAGACAAAACAACACACACACATTGAGGCCCTCCTTCGACATATTGCTCTTTTTACAGCCTCAGACTGGACACTTAGAGGTTTAGAGGCTGAGCTGCAATGTACCAACTTGTCTAATAAAACACAATAATTGCTGCAAATGTAAGAAATCTCAAAATATTAAAATATAACAAGATTAAATATTTCTAATATGTAAGATTTTTCTGTATTTTTAAAAGGAAAATTGGAAAGTTTTACGTTTTTAAGTTAATAAATGTTGTTTTTATATATATTTAGGAGCAGCTCCTGTAATATTTTTCAATTAAAGAACAATGTAAATTTTTTAAATACTTTACAATCGTGAAATTAATTATTTACCATTTATGCAAAACAAATTCAGAACAAATATAATTGAAGATAAACTAAAAAAAGCTAATCCTAAAAATAAAATAGGGTCTGATATGTTATTTAATTAATGAAACCTTTTTAAGCACATTTCTGATACCAGCCTGTATGTGTTAAATACAGAATAACTTAGATGAGAGTTAGGTATGGGTGGTGGGCCTCTAATCCTGAAGGACAAAACCAGAATATCCACCGAGACCAATCTTGTTTGATGGATCCCTGCTGCTGGATCCAACAGCAGCGGTTCGGTCTGTGAGGCCCATTGTGTCAGAGGTACCCAGGAAGGAAACACACTCAAATTATATTAGAAACGGGACTCCTCAAATACAATACTAATTCACAGTCTGCACAGTCAAAGCAGATTATCTTAATCCAAAAGAAACTGATTTGAAATACTCTTGTTGTTGTGTTAATCTGCACATTGAAAACCTCAAATAATTCAAATCGTGCAAAATATATTCAAGTTGTTTCTGTTTTTAAAAATATCAATAAGTTTATTTATATTTTCACTACATAAAATTTAATTAAATTTAAAAAACAAATGAAAGATTATTTTAATTGTAAAATGTAATAAATGAGGAAATGTTGTCTTGGCATATTCTTAAAAGAATAAAATCCATATTTAAGTTTAAATTCTCTCCTATAATAATAAAATAGCATACATTACTTATGATCTCAGTATCACTGAGGGTTAATGAAATAAAAGGAAGGGTTTGGTGGATTTAAAAAAAAGAAACACGTGCAACACTGCCGTCACCCAGGGATTTAGCATGGCTGTCTGTGCATGCGGCAGGCATTTAAAGAAAATAAGCTTGTGCTTCGGGTTCCCAAGTGCTCAAGTCTGTCTAACTGCACTGAAAACGACAATGAGCATCATCCTCTGCGTATGCATGTAAAGACAAATTTGTGCATTTCAGCTGAAAATGTGCTTGTCTCTCGGCTTTGTGGTCAGATGGCAGAGTTTGGCCGGTGCCTTAAGTCAGCTCCAGGTCAGGCCAAACACTGGCAGCTATTCATGACCAGATCAAGCTGATGTGGGATTCTATCCCTCCTCTGGCCCCTATTTCCATATGAATGTGGAATATGCTAAAAGAAAAAGGAAAAAAAACAAACCAGATCCTTGTCCCACTGCCTCTGCAAGAGGACAAAACACAGGACTCTGCATCCTTCCTCATGATAAATAACTGAAATATCTCCACCATGAGCAGAGTTTTTTTTAATAAAACAACAAAGGGTGCATAAACAGCTTCCTTTTAAAGAACTAAAATCTTTTTCTTCTCCACACGAGCCCAGCAAAAGTCAGTGTTGTCAACCTAGCAGCCTATGAATCAAAATACAAATGCATACACATATTCTGATGCCTCATGATGAACCGACACACACACACAAGAATCCCTCCATGCTGGCTTCGTCCTAGCCACTTTGTAAAGAGGGATCAGCCAGACAAAGGGTTTGTCCTGAAAGGCAAACAGCAGGGAGCATGAAAACGGCAATGAACGTGGTGTAGAAGCGTATACGTCAAGGATGAAGCATGAAGCCATAATGGAGAGAAGCAGTGGAGTGAAAAATAAAGGAGCAAATATCGCACATCTGCATACCCTGGTTGTCCTGAATCCTGTCTCTGCTACCTGGCAGGCCCAGGTTGAAGCCAGCTGCACCAACACAACCCCATCACGTGTTTACACATGTGGTTCAGACAGATGTGGGCCTCTGTGCACACAAAGACAATGTCACACGCTCCCTTTGTTGCAGTCCATCGCTTGGTCGGAGACAAACCTCAGTGGCCTTTGGCTGTTTAAAGGTGGGCTCAGACTGAGAGCAAGGGGACCATCTATTACAGGGAAGGGTGAGGGGAGGGGTGACAGACCCCTAAAAGGGGGGGGACAGCTCAGACAGCTAGGCTTATAACTGCAGATGAGCATCAGTAGTCCACAGCCTGGCGCTGCATTCTGAGGACACGCTACTGCTACACACACACACACTGACCAGCAAACATACTTTTCCAGATCTTGTACTTTCACTGCATACAGGCCTTCAACAAACACAAAAAATTATTTCTTGTCCTTCAGAGGCAGAGATGATAATCACAGCGTGTGAAGGATGCATTTTATATCATCACAACAAACATCACAAACCATTTCAGAAATTTTCCTGCACTCATTTACATAATTATGGAGAAACACAACGAGAAACATTAAAGCCATGTAATGAAGCATAAAAGAACAAGGACAATTCTGCAGTTAAAAATGTGTCTTTTTGCAACAAACCCAACTAAAATCGGTTGTTTTACTGTTTTTTTTATTTTTTATTATCAAATCAATTTAATAGATTATACTAATCATAAATTTAAAAGGGGGCTGCACGGTGGCGAGGTGGTTAGCACTGTAGCCTCATAGCAAGCAGGTTGCCAGTTCGATCCCCGGTTCGGGCGGTGGCCTATCTGTGTGGAGTTTGCATGTTCTTCCCGTGTTAGCGTGGGTTCTCACCGGGTTCTCCGGCTTCCTCCCACAGTCCAAAGACATGCAGCTTGGGGATAGGCTGATCGGGGACTCTAAATTGCCCATAGTGTGAGTGTGCACGTGCATGGTTGTCTGTCTATATATGTGGCCCTGTGATAGGCTGGCCACCTGTCCAGGGTGTACCCCGCCTTTCGCCCTGTGTAGCTGGGATTGGCTCCAGCCCCCACGCGACCCCGTTCGGGAATAAGCGGTAGAAAATGGATGGATGGATGGATAAATTTAAAAGCATGCATACCTGATAGGCTAAAAAAAAACAAAAAAAGAAAAAATGTTTTCATTTACTTAATAATCTGAAAGAATATTTAACATTTTTGAACAACAGTATCCCTCAAAACATCCTTAACCCCATAAGATTTTGTGAATTTACGTAACAAGAGTTTATCTTTATTTTATCAAAGATTTATTTAATATTCTTCTCGTAGCTAACAGGTGATTTATTCTATAGACTCCTTTGTTTTCATGTGTTTGTGCTACCTGTGCAGTTATAATAAAGCTACATACTGTGTTCATGTTTGCGGTGGCTCATACTAAGGATGTTGTTTTTGATGGAGAAAGACAAATCTGACACTAAACTCTGCGAGTGATCTGACTGAGGAGTATACTTTTCCTTTGTATGTAATAAAAATTCCATAAATTTCCTGAAATAAAGATAATGTTTCCCTGGATAACAATCTTTTAACAAATACCATGCATTATACAGATCATATATTTGAGAAGAAAAAACACTAAAAGAGAGGGAGAGATGTTTTTACATCATTACCTTCAATTAGTTATAGAATTTAAAGTTCACCTAATTACTATGTGTAGGGTAAGTAAAGGTATGAAGCTGTTTAAAGATAGCATTAACTGCTTGCTCCAGAGCAGGGAGAATAAACACATTGCAAAAAGGAAAACAAAAAGAAAGAAAGGCAAACTGCAGCACAGAAAAGAGCAAACAGCCCATTATTTTGCAACAACATAGCAGAATAACTTAATTATAACCTTTCCGTGTAAGTGTTAGTTGTTTTAATATAAATTCAGTCAGCAACACTCAGAACAAACTTTCTGGCAGGAGAACTACCCTAGTTTCCCCTCATTTTTTCCACTTTTCTCTGCAATTTTGTCCCGTTGTGGGGGAGAACCCTGGGCTTCCATTACACAACTGCTGGGGTGTCAGGCCGAGTGAATTATGCCGCTTAGGAATATCTGTCAGTGCTAATCACTAGTGCACAGCCAGATGTATACATACATGTTTTTACTTAGAAGGAGCCAATCACGCAGCAGGAATTTTGCCTCCCCTGGTTGCTCATTTAAAACACAGGTGACATTTGTTAAGAACAGTCACTGTGAGACCTCCTGCAACGACACAAACGGATGAGATGGAACAAAGTTTAACTAAGCTGTTGTGCTAGAATCGGCTCGTTCTTCTTGCACTGAAAATTCTACTGTGAAAAACTCAGATGTATGATGTGAAACTTTACTTTTACTTTGCTGTCTATTTTTCCCCATATGCACCCAAGTGTGCTTGAGTCACCATCAACCCACCGGCAGACACCTGTGAAATACGGAAAAGGAAATGCTTCTTCTGTTTTTTTTTTTTTTTTATTTTTATTTCCAAGTCACAAAAATAGATTTAAAACATAATACCTCAGAGGAGTTGCATAAATCATTATGACAAAGCTTGTGCCATATCATGCAAAAAACTAAAAACTTACCAAAAGCATAAACTTTTGGAGCAAAAGCAACAAAAGAAAATGAGACTTCAGAAAACTTCCCACTGGGGCTGATTTGGTCCTCACTGAGTCATAGTGTGTGACCCTCTCCAACAGCACACCAGCCTCTGCCAACCACATAAACAGCCAGGGAGAACATGACATCACCCCTATAACATCCACAAGATACATGCAAGGCTCACAGTTCAGCAGGGTCAAATGAGCAGATACTGCTAATCCTGCCACCGAATATTACCCAAGCATTGGCCTGTATTAGATGCTGCAGGTTATTGAAGGGAACCTGCGCCTGTGTGTGTGTGTGTGTATATATATATATATATATATATATATATATACATATATTCTTTTCCCAGGTTGGATGTTGATCTCGTCCAGTCTCTAGGCCATTTGCATCTGCAATCGTGTAGAAGATGCCGCCTTCTGAGTGCACCCATTATAATAAAAAAGACTGACCCCAATGGGAGTAAACAAGACACAAATCTCCCCACCCTCTGGGCAGTTTGACCAGGAGACATCAATTCCCACTTGCAATCACCACGTCTGCCTTGAAAGAGATTTTATTACACTCTGGCTCTTCGGTTGCAGCTAGCATGCGGAAATGTTTGTGGATTTTTCTCTGCTCCAGATAAACTTGACCAATGCAGAGTTTCGAGATTTGACAGTTGGAACTATTGTCAGCTTTTTTTAATGAGCCAGTCTAAAAATGTTGAGTAAATTTCACAATATAAAACTGCTTTAACTTTGGAGAGTAGTTTTAAAATTCCTCTCTAATATGAAAAAACAGCTTGTAAATAAAAAGAAAAACAACATAGGTTTGTGTAAGATGAATGAAGGAAGACGATTTAAAAAAAAGAAAAAAAACAGCAGTCCACCATTTGGACTACAATCTATTCATTGCTCCCGTTTAATTTCTTTTGGGTGCATAATCCTTTCAGTTTCAATGGCAAATTTAACAGTCCCCAAGGCTTAAGCACCAGACTGGTCAATACAAAACCAGACAACTAATTACTGAGCGCACCGTGCTCTCCTCTGCCCCCTCCTCCCTTCTTCTTCCCTTTTTTTCTCCGACGCTGCTCTCTCAGCAGCTGTGGGGATCATGTACACAAGAGCAGCAGTCAGGCAGTATTAGGTTTCCACTTCCCAGATCTCCCTTAAAAGCCTGTCCCATAATGGCCCTTCAGTCACACAAACACGCATAAGGTTTCATATGAAAAAGACACACACTGTTGGATGGCCACATATGAGTATTGACATTCACTTGAGCCATTTTGAAGATTCTTAAAATAGAGTAGTGTTTATTTGCCTTGCTGCATTTGTTTACTTGTTTTTTGTTTGTTTACTTGCCAGCTTTCCTTTCGTTTACGCGAAAGGTTAATTGTTTTGATTGGACTGCTTTAAGCGGCTGAACAGTTCCCAAAGTAAATTAAATGTTTACAGAGAAACAACATAAATGCTGATGATGTCAAGCAGTTAAGCAGCAGCTTTAAGAGCGTGTAATTACTATGTAATTGACACCTTGTTTTAAAGAAATAAATTGGGGTACAACTTGACAGGCTGCTTGGCTCATAAAAATTAAAAGACGAAAACCTGGCCTTTAGTGGTTAGTTAAGCTGAAACTTCCAGTCCTTAATCAAGTTAGTAAATAAGTTTATTTTGTTTTTACTACTGATTGACAATTCAAATAAATCTTAACACACAAAAAAGCAAATAATTTTGGTCCAATGGAAAAATGTATTTATATATATATAAAAATGGATCATTTTTCCATTTTGAGTCATTTTTTAATTTAATTTTTTTCTTATTTATTGTATATAAATATTCATTTAAATCATTCAATAATATGATGGAATTATGTTTTAATGAGTAATATGACTGATTAAAAATCTTAAGATTTACAAACAGCTTTAAACGATTTGTATTAACATGATATTCCCTTTTATTCAGTCACTACATAAAAAAACCTTCCAACACAAGAGCAGTAAAATCGAAGTTTCTTTAATTATTTAAAAATAAGACATTATATGTAATAGAAAAACTCATTCCTATAAAATGAATAGAACAAACTGTATGGTCATAATTATTTTTTAGCACATCTGAAAAAAAGACAGATCATATGGTGTAAGAAGCCTCAAACTGCCCTTTCTCACATAGTACTTGTCCTGTTTTTAGTGCAGATGTGAAAGAAGTTATCATGTGCTTCCCATGAGTAAAAACAGTGGTAGTGACAATGATAACATGGTCATGATAGTATGTTCAGCGCTAACCCAGCCCCATGTTGTGGGGTGTTGTGACTATTGTCCTATGCACTGCGGCCATCCTCTAAACAGACGCACTGTCGCGGCTTTGATCATGACCCAAACACACAGCGGCAGCTCGGCACAGCCACTAATTTGCTGATGGGTTTAAAAACTCCCCCAGTTAAGATCACTTCCCTCAGATAATGGGAAGAGTTGGCCCTCAGTGACCTGAGTGGAGTGTCTTTTGTCTCACTCCTAATGTTTGACTTAGCCCATTGTGTCTGCATTATCCAACACCTCCAACACCCCACCCCTCGCAGCACAGCTTTGACGTGACAACCTTGCGGCACCACACCGGACTGCCCTCAAAGAGGAAATGCTAAATGTATGGAAACTATTTCCCAGTGTGCCCCTGAGCGCTGTATGGCCCCCCCCTCCACCTACTCTTCCTTCCCCACCCTCCAATGCCAGACCTCCCCCCCCCAACAGTCGTGTTTGCGTGGCCACAAAAGGCTGGGGTCATTTATGAAGCAGAGCTGTTTAAAAAGGTACAAAGAGAATCACATGGCTAGAAACACTGGGACAGACACACACATGCACAAAACAATACACGTCCGTCCGAGTGACTTGTCAAAGAAGTCCTGAAACCCCTCGGCTTCCAAACAAGGAGGACAAACTGCTATTGGCCCAACGACAAGCAGACAAATTGATAATGATCTCTTGACCTAAGAAGCAGGCAGCAGTCTGAAACACGCATCTCTAAATTTGCTGAAACACGAGAAGTTTGGTAGAATAAAACATAAACAGGATCATTCAGAGCATAAAAAGCTCAGCACTATTTGAAACTGTACATTTTTAAATGTCTAACATTGGCTCTCAGCCTATTGCACCGATCTTTGGGATGATACTTGAACATTTTCTGTGGATGATCTTATCAATTTTACAGCCTGACGATTGCTACATGCAGTGTAAATGTGGGTAGGCATGAAAGGGAGAGTTTAACTTTACAGCCGTTTACTCGTGCTCTTCTTCCTTTTTCACTCCCTCCTGGAGCAAAGAGAGACAAGATTGCAGCATGCAAAAAAATATGATAGGGTATTTCTCCAACACAAGGCTTTAACTGTTTGGTATGGTAGCTGTGGTAATGTGCACCCTCATTAGCACCCTCAGTTGTGATTATAAAGATGCTTCAAAAGCAAGAAATGAAATGATCCCATTTTCTTTTCTTTTGTTCTGCTTTTTTGCTGTTTTGTATTTTATTTTGAAAAGGGCAGCTGGGTAAGAAATGGATCGCTGGTAAAGAGAGACACAGTCTCCATCACAGACATGACATCATCTCCTTTATACCAACCCATTGGGAGCCATTTGTGACAGTATTTAATGCTCTGTGAGGTTTTTTGCTGTAACTTTGGTGCCATTGCAATATGTTTTCAATGTCTGAATAGGCTAAAAGCACAACATGTTCTACTTTTCTTATTCATATCATAATAATAGCTTTAATTTAATGTACAGGCATGGGTATTAATTTATTACAGCAAACAGTGAACACTAAACATCTGTGCTGTTTTCCACAGGCGATGGCCAAGACTTAGCTCAAGTCATTAATAATTCAATAAGGACTGGCAAGATGGTTATCATCTGTCATTATCTAATTATTGCATGAAAGTTTTTGCATCAGTCTGTTGTTTAAACTAGTCATCAATGAAAGCAAGTAATGACCAATATAGTTGGGATTTTTTAGCCCCATGGCAACAGTGGTAAATCATGGTTTGCTTACTAAACACATTATGATGACAGAAAGGTAGATCCTCTCTCTTCTGAAAATGTCGAGACACCTGAATAGAAACTGTTAACTCAACCGCGAACACAAAACAGCTTCCTGCCTCAAGAAGGACAAAGCCGGACAGTCAGTTAAATAGTTTGCATTTGAAACTGTGGGCTGAAACTCTTGCTGGGGCACAATCATACGGATGATTGCAGTGGGAAGACTCAGCTTTCAGCAGGATGCTGTTGCGAGAATAAAGGAACCAATGTCCCAGCTGAATAAATAAACTTAAGAGGGCTCAACATGAAAGTTGTGATTATGCCGGTCAGATCTGTCGAAGGTGGCAAGACAAGATGGGGTTATGAGGCTTCCGTTTTCCTGGTTTCCACGGTGATGAGCCCCTGCTGCAGGAAGAGTTGTATATTTATTCTGTAACTCTTCCGATCAAATGTCTTCCTCAAACAGCATGGATTGAGTCAAAACACTGAATCTCTACATTAGTCACCAAAAGAGGCAAATCCCTTTACCCACTTGTGGTGTAGGTAAAGGGATTTGTGATTACTTCCTATTCACACCAGACATATTGCAGCCTTGTAGTTGCATTTCAGACTTGTAAGGTCTGAGGTTTGTTTCTCACAGCACTTCTGGCAGGAAAACTGGTGTTGTCTGTTTGTTTTTGTACTACAGAGGGCTATGAACAGGAGAGGCCAATGGGTGCCACTCAATGCTTTTACATGCACTCCAGTAATCTGATCACAACCCGAGTAAGACAATACCCAGATTGGGACTGTCATACAAACATCCTAACAAAGTTATCTTACTTACATTATGGCTGTAATGGCAGTATGCACAACTTGATTTACAGGGATGGATAACGCAATGAATTATAAATGACTTTCCACATGTACATAGGGTCGAAAGTCTGGGCGATGTATTTAAAAGTGTTATTGCAATATTTTTTTCTATATCAGTCCATCTCCACCTTGATCAAGCTATCATAAAATGTAATAATGATAAACACAAGATAAATCATGTGTTTTGCTATGAAATGTGAACCTGTTGGTATAATATCTTTGTCTAACTTTAAATGCTTCAACATTGCGAGTCACATCGGCTCACTTGTTCATCTTTTCTCCACAGTTGTTGGGTGAAACCAGTTCAGATAATAGTTGCTGGGTTGAAATCAGTTCCGTTTTAATGTTTACAGACCTACCAGAGTGTTTGCACACTATACTTTGCACATGTGCTTTTCGTCATTTTTGCCGAATCGAAACCAGTTCCATATTACCGATATATTGCACTTTTTTGTCAACTGTTTTGACCGTTTGGGTCAACAGAATTCCAGTTAGTGTCATTCCCAATTTTGTGGCTCTCTTTAGCTGTAGTGGTTCTTTTAGATGCTTTGACTGTCATTGATTGTTAGTATGTTTTTATCCTAATGGTTGGCAACCAGTTTAGAGGTACATTACCACCAACTTGTGGACTGGAGCGAGTTGGACAGAGCTGTTCTGTAAAGGGACTGACTCAAAATTTCTACAAGAGCTACATTTTTTTTCACATTTTAAGAATGTTTAATGCATTGCATTACTTAATTTTGAACAGATGTTGAAGGGTATTATTCAAATAATCAAAACCAAATTTATAAAATTTAACCTAATAGTCCAGTTTTTTTGTTTGCAAGTTCTCAGAGATCCTCCTGGATTTCAAGTGTTGCAGAAACATTACTTAAATATTTAAAAATGATAATTAGCATTACATGAAATACACTATGGCACTATAAATGTGCTTAGAGAACAAAAAAAAAATCCTCAGCAGGAAGACTAAAATGTAAATCATACAGCTTCTTACTTGGTTGAGAGCCAGAAAAGGAAACCACCACCTATTTCCTGGAGCAGTCAGATCCTGCCTGCTTTCTGAGTTTCTGTTTTCATCCTCAATGGCACCTGTGTCATTCAGATGTCAGCAGCAGGCTAACAGCTAATAAATCACTGCTACTAAGTGAGGTTTTCCTTTTCACTGCTTGCACACAAAAAGAGAGCTAATTTATAACCAGAGGAGGCATAAGGTAGAGGCTAAAACAGGCAGTGGGTCAGGCAGGTTATCTAAAGACATGTCTTCATCTGGTGTAAAGGACAACAAATAGTTACGACCATCCACAGAGATATCTGCGCCTCTGCAAATTCAATGTTTTTCTTTTTTAAAATGGAACAACTTTTTTTTTTTACTCTTTAAAAACATACGATTAACTTCGAATAATCAAATAGCTTCAGGGCATAAACATGGGATAAAAACATGGGATGTAACTAGTTCTGAGAGGTGAGCAGAAAAGACATGATGCATAGACAGTCTGCAAATTCTGTCAAGATAACTTTAACTTCTTGAACCCTTGTTAAAACAGAACGCAGTTCTCCTGCTTCATTTGTCTATGACCTACATGCCTAAAATAGCGAGCTACATTCTGTAGCAGACACAGTTTATGTGTATTTATAAAAGAGCTGCGGCAGCATCTGAAATCCAGCAAAAGATTCCTTGCATTCTATAAGTTAAACAGACAGAGGTGGAAAATAAACTTGAACCTTCAAAATCTTGGGTTTAAAAGCACATTTCAGAGGAGAAATAAGTCCATTACTGCAAGTCAGGATCCATTCCCATGTTGCTGAGATGTTTAATGAACATAGGGAACGAGGGAGGTACAGAATGAGTCAGACAGATGGGTTTTGATTTCTTCAACGAGACAAGGGAGTGAGGTCAAAACCCCTCGAACAGCAAATGAACCGTCAAGGTGAGACGCATAAATCACAGCTCTGAAGTTCAGCAGCTGCCCAGAACCAGTTCACTCACTTCAATCAGCTCACTGCACTCAGGTTCTCACTTTAACGTAAAAAGGCTGTTTCTAATGTCTCAGGGCTAATTCCATTAACATAAAGAACATTTTGTTCTAGGAATAATCATTGTGATTCACTGAAGAACACGTTTGGAGATGAGAGCAATCAGTTAACACTATTTGATTGCCTCAAATATATATCTCTGTATATAAAATGTTGCATGTAAAAGTATGTTTTTATCTCCATATTGTTTTTATAAAATGCACAAAATTCACTTGGAATTTAAATGGCATAAACTTAAAGAATATAAACATTTTTTGTATGAAGAAAGATAAATGCACACTAGAACAAATGTCTATATGCAAATTCAGTGCTCCAGAGGTGTTCGCTCAATATTTTCTCCACACAAAGAAGGTTATTCAGAGAGCCTGCAGTAAAATATGTGCAAAAGCAGAAAAAATCATCTGGGATCTGTGTTAGCACTACAGGAAAACAAACCAACTGGAATTAATCTGCATCAAATGCTTATTCAATAGTTAATTTTAAAGATCTACATTTAAGTATTTTCATTAAGGCCCATTAATCCTAAAACGAGGCTCAGTTTATAAAAGGCTTTTCTAAACTTACTATGTAGAGATTTCCTGATTTCTCTATCAAAACTCCAGGAACATATAAGCTTGTGTGTTTTGTTACTTCTATTTTAGACATTACAGATTGTTTTTCCTTTCAGATACTGGTGTGCGTCTTCTAACTGAACTCCACCGCATCTTAAAAATTCCAGGCTCGCTGGAGATGAAACCACTGAAGCAGCTGATAAATGTCATCATTTAAACAAACGTTTCTCACAACAGATCTCCTTCACTTCAAAAATCAGAGGCACATGTTTCACAGTGACGATGCCACAACTGAGAAAAGTTTTCAGAAAGCTGAAGCGGGCGAGTGCCGTTCTCTTTGACCCCTCTGAATTCCCTTCCCCCATGAGGCCTCCCTTCCATCCCCCCTGGATCACTCCACCTTGAACCTCAAAACTTCCATTTGAATACTTGTTCTTGCTCGCTAAATAATTCCAGCATGAAACAAAAGGTTTCACATTTATATCTGAAAGCAGAATTGTGAGTCCAGCCATAAAGACTGAACTGAGAAGCACGTTGCATTCAGGCGTTCGGGGATTTTTTTAGAGACAGAACTTCTACAAAGTGCAAAGAGACAAGAGTTGCACTTACCGTATAGATCCCGACATCCGAGCCCAAGAATGAAAGATTCCTCTCTTGTCTATCTCCGATCCACTTAAATTTTTCTGAGCTCCCATATGGCACCCCCCACCCCTCCGGGAGGCAGAGAGAGTGCGACAGAGCGAGAGTCGAACACACAGAAAGCGGGAGAGTGAGGGAGGGAAAGTGTGTTCTGGAAAGGAGGGGGGGTGCAGAGGGTCCTGGTGTGGATGGAGGGTACCCTTGCAGCTGTGCGCCCCCGTCAGTATCTCCTCAAATTCAGTCCTCTCCTCCATGTGTGTGTGCAGTACCGCGGAAAAAGGCAACGGAAACAAAGTGATCTTCTTACACTCAGCCCGGAGACAAGAGGCACGGAGAGAGGAGCGGGGGGAACAAGAGCGCCAGAAACATGCGCGAGCAACGGTGGGGAAAGAAAACAAGTGAACTTGGTCGGGAGGCCGAGGCAGCTGGAGAATAGCAGGTTCAAGTTTTTCGCCGTTTCCTTCACTTTGTTGGAGAACTCTGCCGGCTGAGTGGGAGGGAACAAGCACTGAGCTTCTAGGAAGGCAAGGAAACGGTCCATAATACCTTCCAGCTTCTTTCAACCCCCACCTTTCCCTCCCTCCCTCCCTGTTCTCTCACTCCCTATTACTCTTTCTCTCAGTCTCTTGCTCCAGTAATAAGCCTGGCCGCAGCAACCCCCTCCTCCGGGTGCTGGAATGCAAAGCGAGACTTTCAAGAGGCCCAGTTAGACAAACCACGGAGTCACTGCACCTTGACCCCCGGGTCAGGTGTAGAGTGTGTGTGTGTGTGTGTGTGCTGGATGGTGTGGCGCTTTAAGTTGTGTCTTTGTACACTTATATGTGTGCATTGAGTGGGGGGGTTGCACCTCATGAGATCATATAACCGTGCCTAGACAACCACTTGACAGAGATCATTCTGTCGGACACCGAAACCATCATAGCAATCGTAACATGGGCTGGCGTTACACGCTCACTACGCTAACTACAGACTAGCTCCCCAACAGTAATTGTATTATATTGTTTTAGCAGAGGAAATTATTTTAACAGAACCTTCCTCTTTATTTTTAAATCACAAAATAAGTCTAATTAATTTATTCCAAGCAGTGGTTTAATAAGTCAGACGCTTTTGTCTTTATGTGAAAAGTTAACATTACAAACAACAAATCACAAGTTTCAATGCCTGGTTTTTCTTTATTAAATGCATCAGCTTTTATGTTTTTTAAAATTCCTCTTTCAGAAGTTAAAGGCATGCACACGTGCTGAAATCCCACCAATCCTGCAGGTTTGCATCATTTGAATCAAAGGGTTGTTACTGTCTGCCAGTTTGGGCTGAGCATTGTGGCTGTTCTGCATGTAAAAACCAATTCTTCAAATTCATTCAAGTGTCCCTGCTAATACGGGTCCCTCCTGCTCTCCCTTTCTGTTTCTTACCCTCCTTTTATACACACACTCCCCCGCAAGTGCATACCTCTTCAGCAAAGACATGTTCTCAGTAAACTGAGTAAAGTTCTCTTATACATTTATTTCAAACATGAGTTTATTTAATTAATCTACATTCAATCTAATTGACAATATTGTTTTCAGTGTTATTATTACAAAAGTCATTTGTTAGCAAGACACTGCACGTATTTCCTCATATGAATGAAACTATTGTATCTTAGAAACTACTGAATCAGTATGGGATCAGTATGTGATGTTTCAGTAAAGCAGATGCTATAAGTTTAGTGCCTTTATTGTTGTTAGAAAAACAACCTTTTAGTCGGATTATTTTAGATTATTCTCTTTTAGATTGAACAATGTTACAATAAACCGTAATCTGGAAAAAAAATGTATCTGGAAAAAAAACATAACATTCTTTATGTATAAAATGTAATTTTTGGAGATAGTGTTAAAATAACATTTTGTGTGAATATTAAAAGCTTGTGTGCGCTAACATGTCTGTCTCTCTTGCATGTTTGCTTTGTATGCTCTCATAGCCACCATTAAACTTGGTCAGCCATGTTTTTAAAGCAAAATGACCTCATTGGATCTGCGTCTTGTTTGTGTTCATCCATTTAGTGAAACAAATGCAGAAGATGCACAGCAGTAATGAAGAAAGCTAACAGCTAACCTCAACACACACATCATTGACTTTAGATGAGTAATTAATCACGAGTCAAATGAGACATGTTCACCACCAGCATGTAAACAAATAACGTAGCACAAACACGGCATGAAGAAAGTTCCAACATGTGTAGAAAAATGAAATAGTGTTTCACTTTCTTTGTTCAACAGGTGGAACGCATCTTTGCAGTGTGTTTCTTCAGATATTTGTGAAGTAATGTGACGGAGCTATGACCCTCGCATTAGTGCTGATTATTCACAAAACTTTTACTAAAATTTGCAATAAAGTTACGTTGATAGTGGATTTGCTAAATTAATTCTGTGCTTTGTTTATACCATATTTATAAAAAAATAATAAAAGCAATGAGGGACGTATGACTAGTTTGTCCTTGCTGCATTGCAGAACTACCAGAACTACTGTTAAGCATGAACATGACTTTGAATTTGATTATTTTCACATTGTTACTGTTTGTACTTTGCAACTGCTGGACCAAAACTTTATGAAGGCCGATACTCAATCATAAACAACCGAGACGAGCATCCGCAACAAAGCATCTTATTCAGACATTCCTTATAAATATGTTGTTTTATACCTAAGCTTCTGTAAAGTATAACAGCCTTAATCCCAACGCAAAAACACCTTCCCACATTCACTTCATTACTCAGTCATGTGGCAGTTAAAAGCAAATCAATGGATCAGACGGCTTACCTGAAACCCATTTCTGTCTTTGACTTTGGCTTCAACCACCAGCACATCAGAATATTCTGTTAAAAACAATAATACACATTTACAGGTCTCAGCTGTTTCATGAATTAAGACACTGCAAAGATGAAAGCTACATACGGATGAAGATACTGAAATGATCACATAAGACTTTTTTTCTTACAGAGATTAGATTTGTATGTAGTAATAATGGATAAAATACTAAATATATGTTATATATATATGT
>JBAMHX010000017.1:638822-649085 GCA_037177515.1 Pseudomugil tenellus
TATACATGTGTGTGTGTGTATGTATACACATATACATATACCACCTCTCAGCAGAAACCCAGAAAAATGAGCATCCATGAGATGTTGGCCAAATATTTTCATGCGCAAAAACTTATCTGAGAGAGAAAAATAAATGACAATAAATTCTGCATGTTGAATTAAATATGAAGATGGAACAGAGCTGCAATCTTGTATACAATCTTACAGTATATATGTTTTTCTTATTTAAATATTCATGAGTGTGTTTTTGTGACTGCAAACTACATTTAAAAAGGAGCCTTGTTTAATTCGTCAATCATACAGTTTTACTTTGTTCTTCAGAAATACAATCAAATAGAAAGCAAAACAAAAAATAGCTTCAGCATCTGACAGCTGCTTATCTAACTTTTGGAAGCGTTTGGAAGCATTTCTGAGGTCAGTGCCCAAGCAGAGATATTGGCTCCACAGTCTTTCCTTTGTACTCGTATAAAAGTGAATAAATCAAAATAAATTAGTGGATTCTTCCCGTCTGCTGCAGTCTTGTGACATTTTGCTCTTCCTTCCCAGACAGCCCACACTCCCCCTCAAAACATTTGTAAACAGAACCTAAACCTTTCCATTTGAAGCATTAGTTTGAGAAGAAACTTGGTCTTAGATTAGCTCTCATCATTCTTTCAGCTCTGGGCCCAGGCTCTGAAACTCGCCTCACTTTGCAGTTGTGCGTTTTGGGTAATGAATCCACAGGGAGAGTTGACACCGGACAGCTGCCCACGAGGTTGGTCCTCAGAACCGAGCATTTTTATTGCTTTTTGTAGCAATGATCCAAGTGAAAAAAAGCCCAGATTTAAATTTTAAAAAGGCTGTTGTGGAAATTTCATATATTAGCTTAATTACCTTGCTTTTAATTGATGTCTAGCTGAAAGGTCTGACCATAAGGCTCCTAAACTGATGTCATTCTGACCTTAGTAAACCATCTGCAAGGCCAGCGTCCTTCCATAAGGAAAATGTTTAGACGAGACCTCCATTTTGTTTGTCATATCATAAGAACTGACTCCAGACTGACGCACACAACCAAAGTCTTCAAACGAAAGTGTCTCTATGTGACTGGGCCAGAATAGATTCAGACTTCTGTGTGACAACAGATATCTGGAGGGATTCTCCCCGAGTTATAGCGTTGTCTGTATGTCTTATAGTATTGTCTCACTCGATGTTTTAATGTTTAATGTATGTTCAACTTCTTTTATTCGTCATTATTAAATTTATATTCTTCTCAATATAAAGAAACCAGTGTCCTCGTCCTTGACAGGAAAAACGGCCATTACAAGGCTTAATGAAGAGTTTGATCCTTTTCTGCATTTTTATCTCTCTGAAAATCATCTCTTTGGTTTATTCTGCTGCTGCGTGAAGGTAAAACTACAGAGTAAAATCATATCCTGGTTGAATCCATCTGCAGAACGGCGATGGTGACCTGCTGCAGGCTGCTCAGCTCATGGCTGGAGCCTTTCCATGTGGGCTTCACATTGTCCCTGTGCATGTGTAGCTAATACCCACTGTCCAAAGAAATAATGCATGTTAACCGGGTATAGAAATGGAAAGACGAACAGGCCTGCAGGTTATTTAATTTGAAGTGGAATTAAAAATGAGGATGCTCTATTTAAACACTTAGCAGTGAGATAATTTCCTCCAGAAGGATTCAGCAGGAGCAGGAGGTCATGGTAACTTCCTCCATGCCCCACACAGCCTAACTGCGCTCTAAACCTGCTTTTAACGCATCCTCATTATGGTTTTACTGGTTTTACATGATCCTGAGGCTTCTTGCCCCAGAGACGTCCATGTGCTGCTGTATCTCCCCTTCTCTTAAACGTTGTCTTTATTTGTCACAAAACATTTATCACCGAATATAAATTCCTGCAGGATTTCTAAATGTCTTTATGGCTATCTGTGGGAGTGAAGCAGTTGGATTTGATTTTATATAATGGCTGTATTATGAAGCTGAAAGAAGTTTATTAGGAGAAATTTGCGTAGAGTACAACAGTTTTGCCTTTTGTTCCTTTTTAGTTAATGAGGCCACAGTAATCATTCCCAGAGAAACAATAGTCACATAAATGCTGTAACAGCCAAAGCAAAGCCGACTGGTTGGAACAGCTGGAATGAATGCACAGCTGGCTCTAAAAAAAATTAAACAAGTCAAATATTTCAGGTTTCTCAGAGATCCATCTGCTGCAAACTGCCACAAACCTGCTCACTCAATTTCAAAGAAAAAAAAAACTTAATGTGGAGAAAACAAACTATTAAAATCTCCAGGTTTGGAAATAATGGAAAAATCAAATGGTTTTCGTTTTATAAGACATTAAAATAAATTCATACATAAAAAGTGTCACAAACTTTCAGCATTATTACTATTTAAACAAAAACTAAGTAATCATAGTGAAAAGCTGTGATTTAACAGCCTCTAGATCCACTTTTACTAACAATAACGTGTGACACAGGTGGCAATCTCTGGTGGCTGATTTTGAGGTGAACCAGGAAATCAGAATAATTGCTGTTCAGCAACATTCAGCGTGGAGGGGCCATAAGGTGGTCAAAAATGTGGGTATTAACACTATCCAAGAGACCAAAACAAAAAGTCAGCCAGTTCCGAGAGAGGTAATAAGTCTGGAGACTTAGCTTAGAGGAGGGGGGCTGTTGCCCTCTCCCCCTCCAATGTTCCACCATATCACTCGCTTACTCCTTGGTCCTCCAGTCGCTGGTCTTTGGCAGAGGAAAGGGTCTGTAGAACCCCAAGGAGAGCTGAAATCTCTGACTGGTGACAGGTAGGAATATTTTCAAGAGCTCCAGGTTGGTTAGGCAGGGCTGGCGAAAATCCACAGCAAACCCATAAAAGCACTTCACCAAATAAAACATGCAATTAGGAACCCTGCCACTCTCCAAACTAAAACGACTTAGCTCAGTGGGGGATTGTCGTACGCTCCCCCTTCACTGCTTCCATACAGCATCCTGCCACCAGTCGCCATTCTCGCCCCGCAGACTTCTCTCAAGCAGGTTAATCCTCAGCTCCTTCCCCAGTTTCTACTCTTCTCTGTTGAACCCCAGCCTTCCACATGCAGATACTGTTCGGTGTGCTTTTAAACCACAACCTCATTAGTTTAACCGCATTACTAATCAGGGACAGGGCTGCAGCCACCCTGTGCCCATACACACACTGTGACACAGCTGCACCAAATGAGGAGGTGTATAGTGAAAAGAGAAGGGGCCTGAACACGGAGCCCTGAGGCACCCCTACATGTGATCTGGACACTTCCCCTCACCAAATACTTTGGGGTACAGAGGAGTTCACCAGCCATTCAATGAGCCCACCTATAGGAAGTTTATCGATATAGTAACCAGGTGTGATGTGTCGATGTTCAGAGTTCTTAAATGAAATAATAAAACCTACATTAGCTGCATTTTCTTTGTTTACACTCTGACTTCCTCCTACTGCACATCATGTTTTTTTTCTAGATGGAAACAGTTTTTTTGCACTTGTACAGATGTGAAAAGGCTAAATTAGACATACAGGTCAAAATGCACAGACACTTGAGTATGGGGGGGTCAGGTAATTCAGTTTCTCATAATCAGATAACTGCCATTATCTGATAACATTTATGAGATCATGCTGTCTACATAACCTCTTGTATGATGTGGTTTCTCCAGAAATCAGGAAATGCTGCCAGGAAATGATAAAGTTGTCTTTTCTTAAGGTCTTATTTAGTACAAATTATCTTTGAAAACATTTCACTCAGACACACTGTAAGATCTACAAGGACAAAAAATAATATTTAAATATAAAAATACTATAAATCCAAATCAGCTGAATTTGCAGGATTTCTATAATAATTAAACCGTTTTATAATAAAATCTCTATTGTTATTTAAAAACAACTAAAAATAAAACACCTGCTGCCCATCATACCATAATCAGGGCGCTGTTTCAGCTATGATAACAAAATAAAAGCATGAGGTAGATGGAAAAGGTCTATGCCAATAAAATATAAACCCAGTCTCTCTGTCTTGTTCAGAGTCAATGACATAACACTGCTTCAAACTTTAACATTCAGCATGCTAAGGCCAGCAGAGTCTTAGATGTAGCTTTAGCATGCTAACTAGGGCCAGCAAAGTCTGAGATGTAGCTTTAGGATGCTAACTAAAGTCCACAGAGTCTGAAATGTAGCTTTAGCATGCTAACAAAGTCCTGCAGAGTCCGAAATGTAGCATTAGCATGCTAACTAAGACCTGCAGAGTCTGAGATGTAGCTTAGCATGCTAACTAAGACCTGCAGAGTCTCAGATATAGCTTTAGCATGCTAACTAAGACCTGCAGAGTCCGAAATGTAGCTTTAGGATGCTGACTAATGTCCACATAGTCTGAAATGTAGCTTTGTCATTGTAACTAAGGCCAGCACAGTCTGAGATGTAGCTTTGTTCCTGTTGTAATGCAGTTTTTCTGAGTGTTGCAAGGTCTAAAAAAGGAGGGAGGATGCCAGGACATCCACTCCTGTGAAGATTGACAGCTATCTTTAATGTTTTCCTCTCTTTTCCATCTTATCACCATCCAATATTGCATCTTTGCTGATGATTTTCCTCCTTGATACTGTGTTAGCACAGAATTCTGCAGACCGGGAACCTGCCTCAGTGCAGGTTCCTGGTCCTGGTCAGTGCAAGTGATTACCAAACCATTCTTGCTAATTGCCAAGAGTGGAAAAGAAAAAAGTTTTTTCATGCATTTTTTTCACATTCATTTTTCATCAATGTGTTTAACATATTTCATGTGACTCAGTAAACACAGTTTCATTGTGCTTATGTGGATGATTCTTGTTTGGATCCGACAGTTTCAGTGTTCTTGGCAACAACTTAATCTCATCTTATATGGTTTTGATTATGAGCTTGGACTGTTCTAATAGACCTGGTACTTCATCAAATGTGTCAGATGTGTGATTTTAACTTCGTGCAGAGGAGCAGAATAATAATCAAACTCAGGTAATTTGAGTGTTGCTTCATCACAGCTGCACGTAGTAGCTAAGTTAGTCAGGTTTCCAATCATTTTTTTTAAATGTATTAAAGAAAATCCGCAAGAAAAAGCTATTAGCTGCTCCTAAACGGGGAAAATGGCCTGACTATATCGCAGGAGATGTAAAGAAGTCACTGCAGATCTCCCAGTCTTTCTTCCTTCCCTCACTCATAAACAAAACTCTGAGATACTTCAACTCCTCTACCTGGTGCAAGACCTCGTTCCCGACACGGAGAGGGGACTTCACCCTTTTCCATCTGGAGACCATGGTCTTAAATTTGGAGGAGCCGATTCACATCCCAGCTGCGTCAACAGAACCACATCATCTACAAAGAACAGTTTAGTTTCTAATAAGCACTATATCCACTGCATGTACAAACCGGATCCTATAAACACCCCGGCTGAGTCTCAAAATTCTGTCCATGAGTTATGAACAAGATCATTGATAAAAGGCAGCTTTAATCAAACCTCACAGGAAACTGATCCGACAGATCTGACATCATCAGTTGGACCAGTAGAAGAGGGTATGGTACGCCATACTCCTTCTGCACCACCCGATAAACCTATTTTACATTACAGGAAGTCTCAGCCTGCTGGCAATTTATTCATTCGTTTAACCCTAATGTCTAATGTGTCATATTTGATACAAACTTGTACTGTTTTTGACACATTTTGCATCACTTTATGGTAGAAACTTTATTCAAAACCCAGTTGCACACCATATGATACTGGTCTCTTGCTCTCTGGTGAAGACCAGAAAGCAGAGGACTTTTGTTACAATATTTTGACCTATCATATGGTGATAAATGGTAAAAAATAATAAAAAATAAATTTTCCACAGATTTTTTTTTCAAAAGGATAAAAAAAAAGAAGACTTCAAATTTTAAAAATGGGAGTTTTCGGAGCAGTTCTTCTTTCGGGCATTAAAGGAATGAAACAATAGCAAGCTTAAACTGTGTCCAAAGATGTTCAGAGAAACTTCAGGCAGAACTCCAGGCTGATCTGATGGAGCCCATCTGGTTCCTTCCTCTCTGCTTCGGAGTTCTGCTGTATCCAAAGTGTTGAGCTCCTGACCATTGCATTTGCTGTGGCTCCAGACCCAGTAGAAGCACAGCAGCCCTACTGCATAAAACCATCATTGTATTTATTTTCCTTGCATCATTTAATAATTTTTGTGACGCAACCAGAGCTCCCAGTAAGGGTTGATAGCATCCTTTTTCATACAAACTCAATTATCTGGACCGTAAAATGTAAACATTAGCCCAAGCTTTCTATGACATCACTTCTGTTTCATCTTTCTGCAAACTTATTGTGATTACACATTTAATTAGTTTCTAATAAGCACTATATCCACTGCATGTATAATTATAAGGACTTGGCAGAGGTGTTTAGATTGACTCAGCTGTTTACCCCCAAAACAACTACAGGTCACGAATTGGGTCTATGGAGTTTCAAATTTGCATGCAATTGAAAAACCAGTACAAAGCTCTCATTAAGCTGTCCATCAGTATCATGGACTGCAGAAACTGCCACTGTTTCCACTCTATAATCATGGCAGATCTTGGCTTCATGCCCCACTTCAAGTCAATAGAAATAATGGGCGAAATTAGGGGATGGCTCTGCCAAAAATGATAATTAATGCCCCATAAACATTTACAATCCAACAAGGTCTACTTAGACTGGCCTATCAAAAGGCCAACTCAAAGGTGGTTACACACGAACCTCACACACACACACTGATGAGAACTCCTGCTGCTTTAAAAAAACAAAGGTGAAACAAGGACAACATACAGACAACTCATATTACATGTTGAGTCTTATGACAATGGTTAAATACTCAAACACAGAGATGGATTATTGATCCTTGGATAGATGTGGCCCACCGTGGGGGAGCGAGCTTGCAGAGACACACAGACCGAACGTACGGATAAAGATGTATCATCTAACAAGGATGAACACATACTCTCCAGCTTCTGAAACCCTGCAAGGTGATAGAAGGACAAAGGTTTTAAAGACGCTGCTACGTTACAGTAACAATAAACTACACAGGTGTGTTTACGTTGCAGTTCCCTTATTTTATTGCCTTTTTTTGCATGTTCTCCCTGCGTATGCTCCATGTTGGCTTCTTCCCACCGTCCACAAATGCACGTTAACTTATCACACTTATAACGTTTCTTATCAACAATGCGAAGAGGAGGGGCTGAGATGTTTTCACTGCTAATTTTGTCATTGTTTTCTAGTCTATGACATTTAATTATGTCTTTTTGTTGGTTGTACATTGTAGTGTGCACTGAATATGTGTTTCATGATGATTTTTACACTTTAAATAAAATCTAATGTGATGAAATAGGAGTGAGTGTGAAAGGGTTTCTTTACGTGTTGACTCTGATGAACTGGTGACCTGTCCAGGCTTTACTCTGCCTCTCGCCTGCCGATTGGAGAGATAAGCTCCAGCTCTCCACTCTGAATAGGACTAAGCATGAATGAATGAAGAGTCTGCTCAGTCTGATTGAATTTAATTTGGGAATCAATCAGGAACTATTCTCCCTGCAGACTATCAGTGTTGAATAAACAATAGATGTTTAAGTTACTTAAAGGCGTTTTTGTCAGGTAATGTTGAGGTTAAAACTTTATCGTAGCGTGTTTTAATTGCCTACTTTTCAGACATTTAATCATCTAATAAAAGAAACAGAAATGTGTGAATGAGAGCAGCTTTAACAGATTTTTACATCAACAAATGAGCAGGAATATGGACTTGGAAGCATGTGCACAGCGAAGACCATTTGAGTCCAGTTAAGAGTAAACATGCAGGAGTTAATGGCGCTCCAGCTGCATCTACCGAGCACTCTCTTCTCTGAGCTCCCTCCAGTCAGTAAAAGTCAGTCCGATGTTAACTTTTGTCTCAAGTCTTGCTCTTTCCCTCACTTCATCTGGTAGTATTCTCTCAGGTTCCCTTGTTTTATCAGTTACTGTGCAGATTCAAAACACCCAGAGTAGATATGCAGTTGCTGGTGTGTGACAGGGTTTGGTAAAGACCAACGGCCCTCTAAAATCTGTTATTTTATATTATGAATATAAAAATCTTCTGCTTTTTTATGTATTTTTTTAAAAACTTCTGCTTTTTTATGTATTTTTTTCAAAACTCAACATGTTTTAAAAGGAAAAAACCAAAAGCCCACACTGATATTGTGCATAATCTGGCTTTAGAAATACTTAATTCTTCAAGCTGTTGAAGCTTCTGTAATCTTAAATCTAGAGGACTACTGTAATTAAATGTGTGACACAATGGGGGTGCAGATTTATAAAGGTGGCTTTGTTTCAATGTTCAGTAACTTTATAAGATAAACCGGATGAGGAGCAACAGGAACGGTTTCCTGCCTGATGGGCTGTTTGTCGTGCTGCTTTTTCCTGGAAATTAGTCTTACTCGAGGACATCACAACAGAAAACGGCTTCGTTAAGCAGCAGCTGGAGTCGATGCTGCCACATTAATGAGAACCTGCTTCTAAGAAGACGCTTAATAGCTGAAGCAGCACAGCAGGAGCTCTCACATGCGAGTCTGATCATAGCTCCCGCTGCTGCGTGATGTTTTCCATCAATCTACTCACCTGCAAGACGTCAGTCTCAGCTGAGCACAACTTGTTGTTCTTGAGTAAAAAGAAACACCAACGTGAGGCAAACGGATTGTTTACTTGGCCTAAAAGGGCCATAAATAAAATTTTATTCTCTCGATTTATTAACAAGCCACAGGAAGTCCGTGGCCATCTACCACAGCACTTAAAACATCTCATTCTGGCACAGTCCACAAAGACATGCGACCCATCTGAGATCCTCTGAGCCGCTAGAAATCTGAAGGCTCTCTTCCTTACTTCCTTAGAAAAATAAAACAAAACAAGGTAATACTGTACCAAACTGGAGGCAGGGAAGCAGGATGATCCTTTCCACGCACACAGGGGGGGTTGGAAAGGATTTTGAGTGTGGGTGGGATAGCTTGAATCAAACAACAACAACTATGAAAAAACCTTCAAACTTGTTCTGCCGTAAAGCTGAAGCCGACTGCGTTCGCTTCCAACTCACTGCAGGATTGCCATCGTTTATCCAGCACCGTTCTTTTATTTTTCCTTCCAAAACATCCATTTTTTTAAACCACCGCTTTCCACTATTGTGTTTTACTTAAAATTAAAGTGAAATACTCATAATGATAAAACCTATAGCAGCAAAAGAGTAACAGAGGAATAACAGCTAGAAGCGAGTGACCCCTGGATTGATAAGGAAGGCATGGGTTACGAGAGGTCCATGGATTTCTGCCCTGAGTTGGGCCTGCGATCAGGGAGCGGTGCCTCCTCTGAGCTCATCTTCCTGCGGTGGGCACCCTGCCGAGAGCCGACACGATCCGGCTGAATCTCTCACACAGCTCCAGAGTAGAGTAGCTGGGTAGCTTGGGAGGGTCGTGGAAGCTTTTGATTTCTGTCGAGCAGTCTAGTAACTTGGGGAGGAAGTCTGTCAGCTTCTCCTGGAGGTTCGCTGCGGGCAGAAGGAGGACGCACAAAATAAATAACTCTACAGACTTTACAAGGATGAGGAAACAAAAACACATCCTGAAACGGGGAAATCACAAGGTAAATATTTTCTAAATGATATCATGAGAAGTTAGAAAGCATGTTTCACAACTGAAGCCAATTTCTAAAGTCTGGGTGATAATACTCAGTTTTTCCTGAACAAAGGCCAGGAAGTCTGCCAAGCAGCTCTCTGAGGGCTGATAGCAGAACACACTCACAAACACAGAGCTGCTCACACTAAACCTAGAAATGTTTCCAGTAACTTTATGGAAAAAAACATAAAAAAAGACTTCTTAAAAAGTCTGAATAAAATACGCACAGCATTTTAATCAGCATATAGAAGCTAAAAGCAAACTCAGATCATTTTGTCTGTCCAGACTCGCTTCCTGTGTTCTCAGTTCAGTAAAAGGCAACATGTAAGATTATCTCCACATAATTACTGCCAGCACGTTGTGTGATCTCTTTCCATGTGCGTTACTGAGGAAGCATTCAGGCCTGAAGGCCTCTAAACACCAAACGTGGTTTTCGCGGCGGTGACCGTGCGGTACCGCGGTGAGCGGGCGCATAGGTGGCGCGGCGCGTTGAGCGCCAGTTGCTATAGCGAAAGAACGGGAAGTGTAGTCTTCTGTATGCTGCAGAGATGCTTTCAACAACGCAGCAGAAGTGTTTAGCTCTCCTCCTG
>JBAMHX010000017.1:649962-662598 GCA_037177515.1 Pseudomugil tenellus
AACTACACAGGAAAACCAACTACACAGGAAAACCAACTACACAGGAAAACCAACTACACAGGAAAACCAACTACACAGGAAAACCAACTGCACAGGAAAACCAACTGCACAGGAAAACAAACTGGTCGTCACTTTTCTAAGAACTTCAAAGTAGTTTAATGAGGATCAACTTTGTGATTGACATCTAATATTAATTACTTTTCTTTTCTCTTCCAGCTAAAACCTGCACCGTAACTTTTTAATTATTTAAATTTAATTCATCATTTTATTTATGATTTTGTCTTTTATTTTTTTTTCAACATCTGTAATGCTTTTGGCGTTTTTATGTAAAGCACTTTGAATTGTTGTGTACATGAAAGGTGCTGTAGAAATAAATCCTTCTTATTAATCAGTCAGCGTGAATCGAGAGCATTTCTCGCTGGTTTACCCCAAACCAGTGGGTAAGAATCTATCCCTCGTCTCTGAAGCCAAGTTGGCCAATCAGAAGCCTGACAAAACAAGGTGCTTCTAGCAAATCCACCTGGTTCTGTCTTGTTGTTTTCGGTAAGTTGTGATGTCGTCGCTTTGCAGTCCAGGCGACAACTTTGTAAATTACTGAACAAACCGGTTTTTATTTAATGAGCTTAAAGTCTCATTAATGTGCTCAGAAATAAAAGCAAATATCTAATGATCAATCCATTAATCTCTTCTGCTTATCCAGGGTGGGGGGTTCATGGTGGTCCCAGCTCAGAGATGCATCCTGGTCTTCCCTGAGGTCCAGACCCCGTCATCTGAGGGGGTGTAACAGTAGCTGCACTCCCAGACACCGTTTCACCACCCTGCACTGGGAACCTTGTTCCTCAATGTTCCACAATGAAGGAGACCTTACCCCCCCCGACTTTCTTCACTATCTGTTTGTACCAAAGTGTTATGGGCTGTTCCTCCCCTGCTGTTCTACACGCTCTCGCCATTTTTATAGAAACGCACAACTTTTTGCACTACTTGGCAAAAAGCCCCCCCCAGATTCCTTATTTGGAACTGCTTAAATTTCAGATAAGAAACTGGAATAACTGGGATGAGACTTTTCACCAGTAATGTATTTACATGCACTCATGGAAAAATCCTGTTAACTAGATGAGCATAACTTGGGCCTGTAAACAGAGCAGGTACAGACGGCAGCGAACAATCTGACACAGAAACACCCGTTATCCCGTCCAAACACAAACATCACACCCAGATTATTGGAAAAGACATTCTGCACTTTTATTACCCAAAAAGTGGCACGAAAAGAGTGAAACTATTTATCGAATTGTTTCACAAACGTATCCATTTTGATTAGTCATAGTGACTCTGATCTGTGAGGGAGGTGGGGGCATAATACGCCTCCATTTGATGAACAAATTAAACTGCCATCACTGGAAGATGCGTTACTACCGCAGCTTCATGGCACAAGTAGAGGTCAAAAACACTGCAGGGTTCCTTTGACTGCCTCCACAAGAAGCAAACGCTGACTGTGTTAATATTCGGACTACAAGCGCTAACTTCCCATCGCGTGCACCTGTTCCTTTGACTTTCCACAGTGTCGTCGCCTCACGCCAGAGCCCTCAATCTCCTTTACTTCTAACTGTTTGCAAACCTCAGCAAGTAACTAGAGTCTCTCTTGGCATCGGCACAGTTAAAAGATTTAACCCAGCTGTGCTTTTTTTTTATCTATATAATATACAAGAAAACACAGACTTTAAACTTTTAATAAACTTATTACATTTGTTTGTAGTCCAGATTCTTCTTAATCTTTTAAAAGAAGTTTTTCCATTTCTTCTATTAGATAAGTAAAGCTACAGCTTAAGTGGGTCCTGACAGGCTGTGCATGAATATGAATGCACTCTTTGCTTCCCCTTCTTGGATCAAAACCATCTTGCAGTGAGAGACAAACTCGTTGACCTCCTCCCTGAGGAACGACTCTGCTTTGTGCAAGTCAGTTTGGATTTGTTAAAAAAAAAAAAAAAAAACTTCCCGGTGCATTAACTGTGTCAATGTTAGCAATGTTTTCAATTAAAACAAGAGTTGAAGGTAAACAGCTGTGTGGACTGAGCCCGAGGTTCTGGCCAGAGATCTGAGATGTCCGATCAAGCTGTGCGGGGCTGAGGTTTGAGGTTAGCCGAGGACACGCTTGTGTCTCATGCTAATGTGTATACACATGCTGGCCCTCCTGCTTCCTATTCCCACTACAATGATTACATTATGAGCACAATGCTGGTGTAAGGTTACTGAGTGCAGCAGCAGGAGGACCTGAGACCAGACCAAAATACCCCCAGCTCTAACCAACCAGAGCCCTGCCTCAGAAATGAAAGAGGTCTCATCGCAGAAAGGATTTTCACGCGTCGGAATCAGATGAAAAACTTTCACTGGAATCTTTTGTGAGCTGACAAAGCCACAATATCTCAGTAAAAGCAATCTGATTACGCTAACTCGGAGAAACGTGTAGCTGAGCAGTTTTGCTGAGTCACTGTAGCAGAGGAAGTTTGATACAGAGGAAAGGGAGTGACAAAGAAGAGAGAAGGACCACAGGGAAGCACTGCTAAACAGCAATGTTTCCGGAGCACAGACGCAAGCCTTGTTTTAACCCAGAAACAAGCCTTCTGCATCTCACCAGCAAACACTCTCTGCGGTAAAAGCCGAGAAGCTCCTCGTCGTGTCCTCGGTACAGCCCTTTTAACAAAAGCTCCTTGTTGTACTGGTACGAGTAAACCAGATACATCAGGGCCTCCATGTAACTGGAAAGGGAGAGATAAACAGATATTAAGATAAATTCATATCAAAGAAATACTGAGAACTTGGGAGAATAAACACATTCACAGGAGAAAACGAACTCAATGAACCCGCTGCACAAGGCAGCTGAGGGGCCGGAGACTGTAAGCTGCTGCCCCCTGCAGGATGTGTAAGGACGGGAAATTCACTGCTTAACTTAATGATTTGCATCATTACAAGTTTGGACTTAATCTGGAAACGTGTTGCCGTACTTTGACTTCTGAAAGAGCTCCAAACCGGTGACCATGAAGATGGTGGTCTCACGGAAATTCCTGTAGTCCTGATGCCATATCTGACACAAACAGAGAAAACACGTTTTTTCTAAATGCTTCAGAAAACAATGCGACTCTAATACATAACGATGCATTAAAGGCACAACAGAACAAGTTTATTTTAGATTAAAAAAAGTGTTTGCTTTCACCTCATACTCATCCATGTTGACCTCCTCGGGCTTAATTAGGTCCAGTTTAGCACGTGCCACATTCATAATGCTCTTACATCTGGCGGGGAAGGCGGGGAGATGGAAAAAGAAGCAGGGTTAGCGATGAGACGGTGAGTCATTGTGAGATGCTCCAGCAGATGAAATGGTCTACACTGCCCTAAGGCCTCAACATGGCCTAATGAATCACTCTTAACTGCAGAGAGGAGAAGTGAAACACTCCTCCCGAGGCTCCTATTGAGGCCACATGCACACATAAATCTAATTATCTTGCTCAAAATAGAGAAGGGAGAAATCAATTTTTCACTCATGAATATGGATTGAGGCCAACAAGCAAAGCTGAAAAGTTTTAAGGGATGGTGAGGCGCATGACACTCCCTAATGACTCCAACATCACAGTTAATATGAAAGATATCTGATATTTGTTGACCGAGTGGAAAAGAAAAGACCAAATATGTGTCTCTGAAGAGCGGCATTTAAATAAAAAACAGAAGGAATCAGAAATGCTCTGCAGCATGAGAGCACGTCTGCTTTGTGCAAACGGAATAATGCGAGACTCTGCTGTCCTCTGCTGGTTGTTACCACACAGGCGTCTGCCCACCTCTCATCGAAGGCTAGGTTTCTGTCTGCAAACTGCGTGAGCAGAGTCCTCTCCAGGATCTTCTTGGGTGCTTGGTTTTGGATGAGATAGACAATAATGTGCTTCAGTCGGTAGTCGTTCTCGGGCGACGTGTCTTCCTGGGCGAATCTCAAAAGTCGAGCGTACTCCAGCTTTATGGCCTGAAGAGAGATGACAAAAGGAAGGAAGGAGTCCAGATCAAACTTTTCATTCGGCTCCTGCAGCCTGTGAAGAATTCCATGTGGGTGAACACTGGATCAGCATCACTGCGAAGATCTGCAAAATGACCATTTCTGCAGCATTTTTAGCTCCATGTCTACAAATCTGAACAATTACATTTAGACATGAACACACACAAAGAGAAGGTGAGAAGTAAGTGACAGCTGAATGAGAAGTAAAAGAGAAGAGTTGTACCTTAAAAAAGGCTGCCTCTGGCCCATTCTTTTCATATATGCTGCTGGATTTGCCAATGGCCATAATTATACCCTGCATGTTGGGGGTCATCATTGTCTACCCAGGAAGAAGGAACCATGTTAAACAAAACAACGGCTCCTTGTGGAGAAAACTGAGCAAGATGAGGCACTGCAGGAAAGCACACCGTAGTCAGGGCATGCCGCGGTTTAATCAGCAGTCCATGCATCGGTTAGAGAGACACGGCTGTGAGGCTCAGCCGGGAGGTTTAATGCCAAAATGCAGATCCTCATAAGGATGTGTGAAAACCCAGGCAGCCTTATGCAAGCAGTCTGACGGATGAGAGTTCACTCTCAGCTCGGTTTCCATTGTTTGTTTTCATTCTCACTTCAACAAGGAGCTGATGAAAAATGGCACAAATATCAGGGGAAACTCTGCAAATCAGCCTGGCCTGCTAACAGAGAGCGATCACGTGACTCATTAACTGCTTCTGGTCAACAAACAAACTGGAGTCTTTTCGGTAAAACTGGGGAATCAAACCACTTTCATCACATGGACATCCACTGCTGTCCTGTTTCTGGTCACATGTAGTTGGTGCCGACCGTCACATAACACTTTAATTAGAAATTAAAGTATTCTTCTTCGTGTTTATGTGTCTAAAGTAATTCTGGGTTCTAATTGTACAGCGAGCGAACGCGATATACTCACATCTACCAGAAAACAAAACAAACTCCACTTCCTGCTTCTTTTCTATCTTGATACAACATGGAAACTCAAATTACAACTATTTTTCTGTTTACTTTGATCATATTTTTGAAGCACCAGCTTGACACGAGCAAACTACTTGACTTTTTTCAGCTTTTTCTCGAGCGCAGTGATGAATGTTGCTTTAAGACATGAACAGGACAGCAGCAGCCCATAAAGTCACAGAGGAAACAACATCATAGGAATTCATGGTGGAGGATCAGGGCACGAATCCTCTCATGCTGCATCTTACTGAGACAACAAATTGATATTTTTAAAGAAACATTGGCATAAATTCAGCCATAAGCTAATTCTGTTGGAATTTGAACGCCCATCCATTAAAATAAAACCGCCAGCAGCATCATTCATACTGTGGCTTCTAAAAGGCTGCTTTAGATTTGCTTCACTCATTAATTCAGCTACGGTGACCACTAGCATTTGCATGAAGCTAACGAGGGATTATAATACAATATTTCCATGTAAACTGCATATAAGCAGTGTGTAATGTGCATCAAATTTAAAGCAGATCATCAATACAACAACTGTGTCTGATTTTATTGCTGGACGTGACTCACAGAGACGCAGACATCCAAATGTCCGATGTCCAGTACGCACATTACAGCTCCATTGGTTTTATTTAAACTGCTTCAATACAAAAATGTGCTTAAAAAAAGTTAAAAAAAAAAAAAAATTACCAATTGAACAACACCAACCTCACACATACGGAGTATAAAAGTGATAAAAATAATAATAAAAATCGTCTACCACCTGAAAGTCGGACAGAAATACGTTTGTTTTGCAGAATGTTTGCACATCGTGTGAACGTGCGCAGCTGAAAAGGGAGAATCTTTTAATTCATTTAAATTGTATTCATTTTTAAATTATATAAATTTTACACTAAATTCATTTTTAAATTTTATTAATTTTACATTGAATTTATTTTAAATTGTATTCATTTTTAAATCGTATTAATTTTACATTGTATTCATTTTTAAGTTGTATTCATTTTTAAGTTGTATTACGACTATAAATGGATCCACTGTTTTTTATAGGGTTTGTTAAGTTGCAGCGGCTGAATAAAACCATTTCATCAGCACATTAAAAAGTATTTTTTTCTGTCTAGTTTTTTTTGTTTCAGTACTTAATGGAAAATTATTCAGCGATGAAGTTTGAAATTGCAACATGACTTCACAGCAAGTTGTCATATGATGCTTTAGTCATTAACACATATGTCATATTACCACATGTGTTATAGTGTAGTAGGTAAGTTACCTGCTCCAGAGTTCAGACATTCATCATTCAGATTTATATCCATGTTAAATGTTGAGAACTATTATAACATGTTTGCAAAAACCTTGTCTGGATTCATCCATCACCCCGAATCCATAAAGCAGAGTTATATCTGGACGTTATGTTGGAGGAAAACTGGGTTTTTAGTAGTTTTATAAACACAGGATCAACTAAAACTCCGCCAAGCTCACAGTTCCCCCTCATATTGTGGTTTTATCTCGCAATGTTTAAGAATCCTTCAATACAGTCCTGGATCCAGACGGTGATCTGGATCACATCCAAACTTTAATCATTTGTTCCTTGCCGTTTTGAGTTTCCTGAAAAATCCCTTAAAAAAACAAAAAAAAAAAATCCGTAACTTTTTGGGTTATCTGTCTCAGACGGACAAACAAACTCTCTGAAAACAAAACCTCCTTGACGGAGGTAATTAACAGGATGTAAATTTCAACCAGCTCTGCTCAATCCTGTATTTATAAACTTTATCTGTAACAGGGTACCTAATGTGACGATGGTGATAAAACATGATTTAAACATCGCGTAGCATCTCGACTCTGCTCTGAAGTCATTTCACTCGCAGATAACCAAAAAGCAGCATTTAAACAAAAAACAAAGTGCATGTCAGAAACCAGATCTCACATAAAGTGTTACCGTTAATAACGCCTAAAACTAATTTTGGATCCATTTTATGCTGAAATGTGGATTCAGCATGTTCAGCTGTGTAAGTCGCCATGACGGACAGGAAGTTGTTGCTGTAACAGCAACAGAAATACTCCGTCTGGTCCGCGCTGAAGAAAATGTGTCTCATTTTCAGCTGGTTAACGTGTTTGCAGAGACGCTCCTCTCTCCATCTGCTAGTGAAAGCGTGCACTCCTGTGTGTGTGTGTCGCATTTTAACGCGACACATCGTAGTAATTTGTAATCCAAATAAGCAAATTCACAACCATTAATAAAACAAAATCAAACTTAAAGGTTTTTTTTAAGTATTAAAAGCAGATTTGTAAACTCTACACTTTAACAACCCCGTAGGAAGCCTGAGGTTAGTTCACACATACAGTTCACAGGTTAATCTCATTGCGTTACATCTTCAGCCTGATGCCAATCCTGGAATTAATCAGATCAGCAACCAGTCTGTCTGAAAAAGCCGGTGCACACGAACAGGCATGGACCATCACAAACCAGCCAGAGATTCTCTGTCAGATCTGATGGGGAGAGAGATACCTCGTCATCATAACCTCCCTCTTCTGACTCAATCACAAAAGTCCCCACATTGGGAATGGCCACCTCTACTGTGCGTTGGCCAGGAGGCTCATCCTCTGTGACCTGGTCAGAAGGAGGGGTGGGGGGAGTGCTCATCTGGACCTCAGGCTCAAGCGAGGGAGGGGGAAGTGACTACAGAGAAAATGTGAGAGATGAAACAAGAAGGGCTGATGGAGGGAGCAGAAATACTCGCGTATCAGCTCAGATGGACAGTACAGTAAAGATGGAGGTGGAAACATGGAAACCATGCTGGGAAATGTCACTTTCACTGTTTTCCTTTAGAGAAAGCAAACAAACTGCCTGGACATGTTACATACCCAGCAAGAACAAGGAAAGCCAGGTCAGTGATGGAGACAGGAATTCTTCGGGGGCAGTTTCAAGCTTTTATATGTTGTAAAGACTTCTGTACCTTATACCAGCTGGTCATTATAATCTTATTAAATATTTCGCAAAGTGGAAAAAGCAGTTTAAACCAATTTAAACCAATATAAATGTTCTCAGACATCACAAGAAGAAAAGTTCTGCTTGGCTGACGTGCCGAGAACAAGCTGCAGAGTCTCCCGGCACAAAGCACAGAGACCATAACAGCCTTCACTGAGCTAATGATACTCATCTAAAGTTGCTCTACTGTCCACTTAATTAGCAACATTCACATTTGTTTTGCTCTGTTCACGATTGTTACAGCTTGTTGAACATAATTAAACTGGCGTGTATGAAGGCTGTAAAATGCATACATACAGAATTTAACAAGGCTTCGGGGTTCTTCTCTTCCTGCTCGGCACAAGCAAGCGCAACGGCCCTGGAGATGGCCCTCTCCGTGTCCTCCTGCAGGTGCTTGGAGTCACTGGTTGGTGATGGCTGCTCCATGTACTCCGGGTCATGCTGGGGCACTGGTGGAGGAAAAAAAAAAAAAAAAAAAAAAAAGAGTTTTAACATTTTATTCAAGTGCTGATTAATAATATTTCACCTCATCATGAACACATTTAGTAATACGGTTTATCAACAGTGTAAACTGTAAATAGAGGCGCATTTCAGGGAGCTGAAAGTCTGCAGGGACCAGTGGTTTTCTGTGTTTAACTACATGCTGCGTATTGATTCCCAATCAGGCTTGTGACTAAATTCAAAGTGTCATAACCCTGACCTGTGTTGTCTGGAGGGCTGGACTCAATACTCATAGGCTGTGGTGAAGAAGAGGAAGTGGAAGTACTGGATGCTGCCGCGGCAGCAGCGGCTGTTACCAGGGCGAGCTTCTCCTGCTGGGCCTTGCGGGCCTGCAGGATGTCCCACTCCTCGATTTCTTTGTCGAACAGCTCGTTGTCTTCCTTCACAGACTGCTTCAGGTCGGGAGGCAGTTTGTCCAAGCCGCTGAGTATCTGGCCCGTTTCTTTATCAAATTCCTCTGCAACAGAGTGGGATAGAGAACATTATGGTCTGCAGGGAAAACATGAATCTGGGAAATGCAGCAACATTATAAATACAGGATATAAGTAGAGTCTCTCTGCTTTGAGAGTTTTCACATCTAAGTTGAAAAAAAAAAGCGTTATGGTGCAAAAAAATTCTGTATTCAGAGAATTATAAAAAAAATGAAACAATAAAATAAGAGAAATAATTAAATCAGGTTAAACTAAGCAAATAGAAAAAAAATCACATAAATAAATAGTAAGAGAATTGCATCATTTCTATAAAAAAATCTCCAATTATATCTCTCAAGCAAAAGGTTGACGTGAGGATCTTTATAGCTTTTCCTTAAAGAAAACTTATTTGTTTGCAGAACTGAACACAAACAAGTGTAATATGGGAGGAAATGTTTGGTTGTATCACAGTTAAGTAAATTAAGTCACAGATAAAACTGCAGCAGAGCTCTTAACAAACAACTGCTTTGCTTTAACTTGCATCTGAATAAGACTCAACACTGTTAGTTCCCACCTTGAAGAATATCTGCTGTTAAATACAAACCACAAGTAAAAGAAAAGTGCAAAGCTAATCCTATGCAGCAAAGTTTTGATACAAACTAACTTGAGGGAAAAAAAAACAGGGAACAAAAGTTACTGATGAGCAACAATCCTGACTTTATTTTTACCTTCTATGAGAAATGGCTTCTTGTCATTTATGTACATGAGACAGTAGGCGCTGGCGTTGCGGTAGCCTCCAAAAGAGTCTCTGACCAGCTCCTCCCAGGTTGACTTGGTAACAGAGATATCGTTGTACTTCATCCAGCAGCGCTGATGAGGGTCGTAGATGTAAGCCCAGTAGTGGCCAGCATTGGCTTGGCCCTCATGGACCAGCACTGCATGAAGCCGGTACGGAACCTGAATAGACACAGAGCTCATAATAAATGCTGATCCATCGTCGTTTGTTTTCCAGTAAAGATTGATAACCAGTTTTTTTTACTCACCTGCATCATAGATTTGTCAGAATACATTAACTCAATGGTTCTGTGAATTCTGCTTATGCTACCCTGTAGATCTGGTGGGAAAAGCATCAAACACATCAGTTTGTAAAATCTGAATATTACAGAGAAAGTTGGAGAATTCCTTCCATGCTCAACAAATCACCTACCACGGGTGTCATTTTCCACCTCGCTCCTCCAACGATGCAAGCAGCCCTCCAGGACCCTGAGCTCTTCCTCAGTGATGTGGCGTGGGGCGGGGTGCATCGGGAGGTCGGGAGGTAGCCGGGACTGTGTGAAAGGCTTATGAATGGGTACTCTCTGCTGCTGAGCGGTGCAGGGAGCTGCAGCGGGACCCGAGGCAGGGCCTGAACTCTCTGCAGGAGGTGCCGAGTCCGGCTCAGCTGTGCTGCAGGGTGAGAAATAAAGTGAACGGAGAAGTTGGTATGAAGAACCCGGTGCTGTTGGGAAGCTATTCAACTACATGGTGTCTGAATTATGCAACCAATTCTGGGAAAGTTTTAGATCGAGCGAGTAGAACAATAAATCAGTCCTCAGCTTTCAGGATGGCAGCAACACACTGTGGTTCTTGTAGACTTGAACTTGCCTTGTTGGTTGTAGTTGTTGTCCCGTTGTGCCACCAGGGGGGGCTGATGTGTCGATATCATCCACTGGAGAGGTGCAGACAGGCTTACTGGAGGCGAACTCCATTGCATACTGGAGGACATCTGCCAGAGGGAATCTCTTGGGGCCAGAGCCATAACTCAAATACCTGCGAAAAAAAAAGCGGTGTCACACAGCCACCGTCGAGAGCCCTGTTGACTGTATTCATGGACCATGTTCACCTCTCCAGTCGCTGTTGGAGCAGTGTCAGATGCTCTTTCAGCCTTCTGATCTCCTCTCTTTTGATCCTGGTTATTTCTCTATTTCTGTCCATGTATCTGAGGAACACACACCACATCATTTAGTTTAAAACCACAGAAATATGTTGTGTAATAAACAGGATTAAACATTTCTATCACCTGTCCATGTAGAGCATAGAGGGGAACTCCAGCTTGTTGTGGATCTTCTCGGGTCGCCCCAGAGCCTGATTGAACTCAAATCTCGACAGTTCGAAGGTCAACACAGGAGGAAGTTCTGTGAACCAGTGCTGAGAAAAAAAATCAGACATTAAAATTAATTCGATCATATCAGTCATTCTCTCATTTAAAAGGTATATCTGGTCGATCTCGATTGAGAGATTCAGAAGAATCCATTGAAAAAATAAATAAATGAATGAAGAAATAAATGGAGAAATGTTTTCCTTCAGATGAATGAAGGAAATATTAGTTTGGAACTACAGAGGAAGAGAAACAAGGGTGTAAAACGCAACACAGGTCTTTGGCTGATTGTCAGCCGGTGGTGTTGGAATGCATGTGGTGTAGCATCACTGTAATTTAGTATGATGGGAAATATCTGCGAGAAGTCACGGAGAGCATTTAATTGTAGGGTTGCAGGATGTTGGATAAAAATGCCATTGAAACATTTCACTTTACTGCAGTAAATCAGGATAATTGTTTGAAAAAAAAGCAATAAAAAAGCCTGAAAGGAAAACGTGAGGACTTAAAAAGAACCAAAACGTGTTTTCTTTCCTTCAGAAATGGTTGAGATGATTCTCAATTATATATCGTACCATAATCTACCATTATATGTCAGAGCTAAAACGGAACACTGTAAATCAGATAAATACCATCAGTGTAGATGATCACTACTAGTGATCCAGCCTGGTGCAGGAAAACATCTATGCGTGCACATATGAGACACTTTCAGTTTTTTTTTTTTTTTTTTAAATCAACATCAAAAAGTTATCTTATATCTGAACTGAGTAAAACATTCTTCATCAGCACATTTAAAAAGTTTAACTTGTTCATGTCCAGAACGTTTCCCATCACAGCACAGAGGTTTAGAAATGTGATGCCACCATATTCACCGAGTGTATATGTGACTTATCGATCATCACGTCACATACTGACAATATACTTATATTCCCTGATGCTACGTTTCTGCCAGATATCCCTCATTCATCTCATTCTTTCTGGAAAGCCCTGCTCGGTGGCTGCAAACTGTAGTAGCTCTGTCTTAACTGTCATGTTTTTTTTTAATGTAGACCTCTTTTTTGGGGACATGAGCTGTCAATTTGGGTTTTCCAGGAAGACTTTTCACACTGATAGGAAGCTGTGCTATACAGGAATTTTTCTGCATATTTTTTCTGCTCTTTTAAGACTTGTTATGGTAACGAGACTTATTTACCACCAAGATCAACTGATAATGCTCTCCAAATTCAATATTATCAGTGAAATAACACTTCTAATCTCAATGGGCTTGAAAAGAAATAGAAGAGGACGCAGTCCAGGAGTGAGGCGGAGAGAAAACGATGGAGATTTAAAACGTTTGTTCCAGTTGTTGTGATGGGTAACGTTAGCTCGCTAGCTAACAAAACTGTCGAGCTCCAGGTGCTAACGGAACATATCCCAGACTGTAATGAGTCTGTACGCGGCTTTAAGGTGGTCCATGCAGAGCACGATAAACAACTCAGTGGAAAACTCAAAGGAGGTGCAGTTCCAGTACTGGCTAACCAGCGTTTGTTTCATCCTGGACATGTTACTGTTAAAGAGAAGATCTGCACAAGAGACATGGAACTGCTAGCTGAAATGAGCTACA
>JBAMHX010000017.1:662698-675619 GCA_037177515.1 Pseudomugil tenellus
ATGTCCAATTCTCCAGCACCAGTTCAACACCAGTCTGAGTCAGAAAAGAATACCAGTGATGTGGAAAACATCCTGCCATGTTCCAGTGCCTGAAAAACTCCAACCAGCTGAACCAAATGACTACAGAATTTGAATTTCCCTCTGGGATTAATACAGTTTTTTTTTCATTTAATTTCATGTGAGCGCGATAACTCGAACAATTTCAACAATTTGATTTTGAAACCTGTTTACGTCTCCAACGGGGCGACCTGTAACAAATTTCACAATTATTGGATTTATGGTTTCCCCTGCAGGTGGAGCAAGAGGCACGAATAATCTTATTTTTGGTGATATCTCTGGACTTATCAGTCTCATTGACCTCAAAGTGCAAATAAAAGGTCATGACCTCAGGATGTATCTGATCATTACATCATACCTGTTTTGTTTAATATTTTCAAGCAAGGTGGAGCTTTGTTGCTGAAAAATCAATGTTTTGACCATTTCTATGTAACCATTTGTTAGATTTACCTCAATTCAAATGCAAATAAAAAGGTCATGACCTCAGGATCTGGGAATGACATCATACCTGCCTGGATCAAATCCTAATAAGTTAAGGTATACAGTCTACTTTCTTCATTATTGAGTTCAGTGAGACTTAATGAATAAATATAAAAGATGACTTATTAATATAGTTACAGGGTATTACATGTGTGGTTTGATATTATTACATTGTATTGGAGGATTGTGGGGCATTCAGTGATTTACGCCTAGCCGTCACTTCTGACGGCATGGGTCTTGTTTTCTAATGGTTAAACTGTCTGTTACAGAGTTCAGGATTAGCTGATTTTAACCCTTTAATGCCATATGTACATGTAGTTTCTGAGATCTTTTGCATCAGTTTATAGTAATAACTTTGCTCAATAGCATTTTTTCTACAATCTGATACTGGTCAACAGCTCTTCTCCCCCCTCTGGGAGAAACACTGCTGGGATTAGGCGTCTTTATTGAATACAAATTACTTTAAATGATGAAACAAATCTATCACTCTTAAGCATTTCAGAATGAAAATCATTCTATTTGGTTCAGAAAAAAAATCAAATTAAACACAAAAATCTTCTCAAAGCTGTGAATAGATCAGGTAGATTGTGTACATTGACTTTTACTATGATATCATTGTACTGATGATAATCTGCCATCAAGCCAAGCAATAAACCAGTAACCAACCAGGTTACAGATGTTTGGATCATTCAGGGCCAACGTTGTGTTTCTGGGTAAAAACTGCTTACAAAGTTGTTTTAAATTATTTTGTTGTATATAAAACATCAAATTTTGATTTTTACAAAAACTTATTTTGTTACTTGCATCATTTTGTTTTTCTTGCGGGTTTATTGCGTATTTAACTGTGTGCATGCTAAGCTTGCATACACTGAATGATCAACGGACCGAGTATTGAGCAAGCCACTGGAGGAAGACACACACGCGCGCACACACACACACACACACACACACACAGCATGTTTGTGGTGTGTTGTTTTGTACAACTAATAACTGAAAGAAATGTCTCACATGGCGAGTAGTGAACAGAGCTGTATCTAACTGATCTCTTCCTTCATGTCTTGTGATGTTGACTGGTGGTGTTCCAGTGCGCTGGGTTCCATACCCATCTGCGTATTGGCCTGGTAATTAGCCGCTCCCAGCTGCCGTGGGACTTAGGCAACAGCTAAGCAGGGGTCATATTTAAAATAGCACAGGTGTCAAACAAGGGCAACCAGGTCACCCCTCCGGAGAAAACCCGTCCAATAAACTCAGATTTCAGACTCAATCACAATATGACAAATCATTTAAACAGCACTACAACCTCATTTAACAAAAGTTAAATTAAATATAATAAATAGTTAAAATAAATATTATTCTTGTGCCAAATTTGTTTTGCATTACTCAAATAAAACTAACATTAAGTCTGATATATTGTTGGTTGAGGAAAGATGAATGATGTCTCAGGGAAGAACTACTTTTAGTCAGAAATGCAGGAAACAGCCACACCAAAGGGAAATCTATGTTCAGCTTGCAGGCTGAAGTCACCCAAATCCTACTTTTTAACCCCTATGTGACCTGTGTCTGATCCTTTTCCATGCGACTTCAGTCTGAATGGTGGCATTAATCCCACCTGCATACCATTGCTACAGTATTTCAGAGAAGCTCATCAATGTGCAGAAAGCTTCCGCTCGTCATTCGAAAATTATTTATGAACTTATCTGTAAATATGCTCACATCCCTCTCCCACCGCTCCTTGCTGCGACTCCGTATCCACAAGTTTCTCTGTATAGACATTGCTGCCGCTGCTCAGTAAAATACCGGCTCTCCTCTTTTATTTCCTCCTTAAAACGTTTCTATTAAAAATGTGCGGCTATGATTAGGCAATAACTTTAAAATAGCAAAATGCTCTCCGCTGTTACTGTCACGTTTACCGTAAACCAAAGACATCACGCTGTCATGTCGACTCTTGGTGCAAATAACGTTCATACAGGAGATCACATACATGTCTCATTGAACTGGAAATATGAACAAACTCTTAAAAAAATCCTAATTGAGCATTACGGCCTGCAGTCAGAACTACATTTTTACAATAAACAAACTTGTGCTTGTTTTAATACAGATTTAAATGTGGTGTAACTATATGAGGAGGAAAAACTGGCATCACATCTTGTTTTATATTACATGGTGGCAGCACAGAATGAAAACAGATCATTTCTTCCATCCTGCTTTGGCACTGACCTCTTGACCAGATCTGGCAGAGTTCTCGGCTGAGTGCAGGGACTCGATCTCTCCCTCGATCATCGCTGCTTCAAGACATTCGTGGAGGTCCTTGAAGCCATTCACCTGCAGCGGATACTGTCCAAACATCTCTGTGTTCTCAAATTTTTTACCTGTGCATGTAGCAGAGACACAGACAGACAAGCATTAGCAAAAGTCATGAATGCATTAAGGAACTGAAGGGAACATTTCATCATCTGAGCTGATTTTAATGTGTCATCAATATCAGCTGTGATCTCTGCACCAACTACCGATAACAACTGCAACACCATCCAAAAAAGGAGAAAGACAAAGGGGGAGTCGTGACTAGCGGACATACAGATGAGGCATTAAGGACATTTTATGAGCAACAGAACCCACTGGCCCAGCTTTAGGTGGCTCTGGGCCAGTATTGTCATGCATAATAAATGCAATGTCAATCAGCCGTCAAGGTCTTCTACGATCAATGTAACCGCTCTGCTGTTTTACATGGACTACATATCATCAAGGCAAGGTCACCTTTTATTACTAGGGGCAAGGTGGATGCCGACAGCGAGTTTCTGAGTTTCTCTAGCTACTATTCTCACTTTTCCTTTATTGGTTTTAATTAAAAAATCAATTAAAAAATTCATCTCACCTTCCAAAACACCCACGGCAAGGAAGCGGCCGTAGAAAAGCTCCACCATGGGATTCTTTGGCTTCTCTTCCTCCCTGGGGAAAAATAAATAAACAAACAACAAAGGTGTACTTTCCTTGTAAATAATATAAGTTTGATCCTATGCTTTAGATTATTAGATGATTTGTGCACAGTGGAGGTTACCGGTCTTCTTCCGCCTTCATCTGGAAGGCGTCCTCCAGCCAGTCCAGCAGCTTGTGGGTGAACTCACTTACATCCTGCTGTTGGAATACAAATGAAAGTCACAATTACAGTATAAAAAACTCCTTATCAATAAAATCAGAGTTATTTCTGTCTCTTGTAGTTATGCATCAGCTTTAGAAATGAGATAACATGTTCTGGTGGAGGAACTACTTCAAAGGGAACCTGAATGCCCCGAGGCTATTCTCTCACAGACATCAATGGCAGCTTGTAATTCAGGTCAGTGCTTTTCCAACCTGACTAATACACAGAAAAGTGACATGACTGATGAGTGCACGGGCCAGAAGGCCGACCTCAGCTCGCCTCTGCACACACACCGACTTGACGCAAAAATGGAATAGTTTTCCTCATTTTGTGTGTTTATGTCACAAATCATGATGAAAAGTTAATGCATTAAAGTTCAGAGGCGTCAGTGTGGAGCTGAAGATTAATAGTCCATAGATTAGAAAGGTTAAATGTCCGATTCAATAAAGCTGAGTATGGAAAACAAGAGATGTGTGGATGACTGGGAGAGGCACACACAGGGGCTGAAGGGATATTAATATTTATCATACAAGTAAACTGAACAAAATAAATCCATGTAACAAAGGGAGGGAATGACAATGTCTGACGAAAACTTAAACTCTAAAGAGTTAAAAACCCCGAATTGGACTAATGTGCACCATGGTGTTAATTTGCATCTAACCTGCAAGTCTCAGGAGGTTCCATGAAGTTTTTACACACAGTAAAAAACAAAATTATTATCTGTTGTGAAAGGATTCATCAATGGGCAACGGTGATATAGTCTCTGACCTGAAGCAAACGCTGCTGTGTTGAACAGGCGATGGCACACAGATGCTTACCTGCTGAGACTCACTGGATTTGAAGGCATCTTTGAGGATTTCAACCGCACGTGATGGGTCCACATATTTCCTCTTAGACCCAACCATGAGCGAGAAGAGATTCCTCAGCTCCTGCATGAAGGGCAGGTACCTGTGCTCCTGGCCAGAGAAACACAACCAGCCATCATTTCATTCAGATCGAAGCAAAACAGCCGTTTTAGAAACTAAACAAAGACATTATAATCACATATTTAGCCTTTATGTTTCTGGTATGTTGATGAAACACATCAAAGTAATCTAAACCCCTGATGTACTCATTCAGTATTAGAAAAGCACAATATGTATGAATGTGGTTTATAATGTAAAGCGGCTGCAAAAGGTCAACAAGAGCAGCAGAGCTGTATAAATGATGTCCATTAAATGCTCCATTACGAAGCGCAGTTAGCTTGCAGTGCTGACAATGCTGCAATGTATCAGGGATTAGACAGTCTGCAGAAAACTACGCACAACAAAAAGATGAGAACCTCTTTTCAAATGTATTACTTCAGCATACTGAGTATAAATGAGAATAAAACTAGTTTGAAATAATTTTACAAAAGAAAGAATTCCAGTTACAGAAATGATTTATTTTCATCTCATTAGCCAGAAGAACTGTGGTATATTTCCTTTGCAGCTCCCCTTTAGTACTTTTCTTACTTTTTTTGCCATTAAAAAATGTAAAAGTTCTCCAAACTGTCCAGTAAAAATATTTATTTCTCAGCCCCTGAAGACATCACAGATAAAAACGCAGAGAATAAACCCAGAAATCAGTAAATGCAGACCTTTATTAAATTGTAAGGGAATAACGGAAACACACTTGTTTTTCTGTACTCGAGGACTGCTGATGTAAAGATTAGTGTCTAAGCTCCAACAATCTCACACTTAAGTAAAAGCACCATGATTAAAATGGAGGCCTGTGTGATGAAGAGATGACGGGCCCAAACCTCACATCCACAAGTACAGGCTTAGACCAGATTAGCAGCAGGCTCCTGACCCTACCGGCGCTCTCTGGGGAAAACATGGGAAACTAATGAACCTGAGAACTTTGGGCTGTTGCTCTCCGTACGGGTATCTGAATTTGGAAATCTTTAAAACGACTTCTACTCTATGCCTGTGATGCATGGATTTTAATTCCTAAAAGGTTCATCTAACATTTCAACCACTCCGCGGAGAAAAGGGAACCATCAAAGCGAAATGATGACCCGAAGATTCGCCCACACAGCATTTAATCAGGGTGACATACTTTTCTAGGGTCACGCCCTCAGAGTTAAGCACAGCTGGCTGAAACATGAAGAGCTGCAATGATTTCAACAGATAATGACATAAAAGCAAAATATAGTAAAAAGCTTTGCAAGATGTGAAACTTGACATTGCAGCTTCACTCCTCCCACTCAGAGGTCTCACCTTCTGGTTACGAGGCAGGTCGTGGACTCTGGCTGGCGGTGAGTAGTTAAGCACCAGCCTCTGGAACTCCAGCAAGTTGAACAGAGACTTGAGGTTAAAAAGATAAAAACACATCAGTTTAGCCTTGAACCCAGATTTCATTCAATCTTTATAATTTCAGAAGAAAGAAATAAATATTAAATATTATTTTGTTTAAAAATTGATTCATGTACAAGAAGCTTTTAAAAGCAAAAAAATGGGTAAAAACCTTTAAAAGTGTGGAAGCTGTAATAACTCAGGTTTAATATAAAAAATAATCACATATTCAGGTACCCTTAAACATTTAAAAGAATAAATAACTGAAGACATTTTTAACTGAAAGACATTATTATATCCCCGATTACGTATCGGGAACGTTTCGTCACGACCGCAGCTGCCGGATATCCTTCGTGCAAGCGTGATAACTCAAACAATTTTCAGAATTGGATTTTCATATTCGGTGTACCTGTTTAGGAGGACGACTTGGCTCAAATGTCCCAATTATTGGATTTATGGTTTCCCCACAAGGTGGCGCTTTATGCATGAAAAATCAGATTTTTGGCTAAGTATCCCTCAAATCAAGTGTAAATAAAAGGTCATGACCTCAGGATACCAGGCTTGTTTTAAGTTTCAACACCAGGGAAAGCTTTGGGTCTGAAAATGTGCAGCTTTATATTATATTACTATGTTATTTATTATATTACTATTCTATACTATTCAGAGATACTCCTAGCTGTCGCTTCTGACAGCATAGGCCTTCTTATTTATGCTATGCATTTATAAAAACTTACCCATACATCTCTATTAAATTAATTTAAATTAATTTCTCTTCCTTTTTATGTGTAAATAGTTTTTTTTAAAGGATAAAAAAAAAACAGAAGGGAAATAATTCAGTGTTTTCCGCAAAGATTGGCTGATAATCAGCTTGTACTTCCGTCCAAACAAACATCTCTAAATGTCTGCAGAAGCAACAGTAGTTGAACCCATTTGTCTGTTCCTTAATGGTCCATCTAGCAAATAAGTTCAAAACCAGTTTCATCTCTTGTCCCTGATCTTTCCAGATATTTTAAACAGTATTTCGGTTAACCATAGCAACTACAAATTATTTGCATATTTATTTCTATGAACTGCTACGAACACGTTTGAAAAAGAACTTTATTTCCTGTTATTTCTCCTAACGCAGTACGCTATGGCAGTGCTCTTTGGCTCTGGTCCTGATAGTCCACCACCCAGTAGGTGGCTCAGCTCACCCAGCTTAAACAAAAGTTGAGGCGATCCAGTGTGTTTGAGGAGAGAAACATGTGAAACCTGCAGTAGAACGGACCCAGAGGACTTGTGCTTAAGACTCACCTATACGACCGCTAAGTTTCAACATTTGATATGTTATGATATTTTAGACTAACTGCAGAGTTTAAATGAAGTACAAACCATTGCAGTCCATTTTTTATTTTATATTACTATCCTGATACTTAAAAAAAATAAACAAAAAAAAACATTTTTTCTGCTAAAACTTATGTCTTCATCAAAAATGTATGTCTTCTGGAATTAAAATATACGATTGCAGGCTAAAAACTAAACAGATAACATTGTCCTGTCTAAACGTTGTTTACAGCGTTCTGTGTGCAGAAGAAGCAGATTAAAGCGGCGGCCTTGCTTCTGAGGGTAACATTATACACACACGCCAAACACCATGTGATGATGTATCCAGTGTTCATCTGGCATATTTCAGCTGAGGTTACATCAAGTCCGCCAGCATTCAGGCTGCGCTAACCTGCGTTTCAAGCATTTTCCAACAGAGGTGACTGTAATCCAGTGCTCTGCAGCATGGACATGTTGGTTTCTGTACAGTAACAGTAACACAGTACAGAAATGCAAAACAAACTTTTCTATAGTACATGCACACAGTTAAATGTCTGAAGGCCACGGCACTATGAGAAAAGATGACTTCATCATTTATTTCCATCTTCATCTTTTCTAAAAAGGTTTGTGTGAAGACGTGAAGAAGGCTTGTCGTCATTTGTAAAAAAAAAGTGAATACTTCTGCACGAAACACTGAAGAAATTACGACCCAGTAGTTTATTTAAAAGGATATTTCACCACAAATGACAGTTTATATCGCATTAACATGCCGTACCACTAACACGTTTAACATCCCCATTAGCTTTGATCCCAAACACTGAAATGAATCACAAACAGCTGAAACAGTTTGACCACATTAAAGCAAATAAAACTGTATTTGTGCGTTTGTGCTCATGTTGCAGCCTAAACTCAGCTCATGTTTTCTTCCCTTTGTTCTCACTTCTATCCGCAGTACCAAACCTTTACAATACTTTCATTTCTTTTGCTAATCTTTCTATTTTTGTTGTGATGAAAGCAGAATAAAACTTAATGAGTGCCAGAAACCAGCAACTCCAGACGGTTTCATTTATTCACACATTATTTAAGAAAACCTGCTGTCCTGGGATTTCAGCTATACTTGCATGAAAACACTCACCAGCTTGTTTAAATAAAAAAATAAAGGTCTTGAGTTTAAGTACGCTCATGTTAACTGCGAAAATATCTTTTTAATAAAAAAAGTTGGGATCTTTAGTTATGTACCCACCTGTATGACAGCACTGAACCAGCAGGTGTTGCCAACGTTTTTCAGGCCCACGGGGCAGTTGTCTATCCGCTTTCGGTCATGAGGGTTGGGCGAATCGCTCCAGACTTCTGTGTGAGTACGCTTTAGACTTGCCTTGTTCTCTGCTATGCTGGCCTCCAAAACTCTAAAAACAATGACAGAAGAGAATCCACTCGCGTCACTTTCGCTACCTGATGATGTAAATACAGACACATAATAATAATACTGTTAAGCTTTTTTACAAATCTTTAACCAGAAACAAAGTAAATACAACTTAAATTCATAAAATGTAAAATTAAAAACGTCACATTTTTCATCATTTTCATCTTTCTACCATGTGATATTTACATTGTGGCTCCCACAGATCTCGGGAAATGACTCACTCAGAGATTGATATTAACCTCAAACATGCTTTTAAAAAAATCTTTAATTTCCAAAGATGTTGACGCAAAAACGACATTTTAGTTCAAACTATTAGCTTAGAAAAAGACAGATGGGTCAGACAGAATGCTTTGACTTTAACGCTACTACAACCAAACGCAGCTAAGTGCAAAACTGAAAACAATGTTAGGATTTTTATTCAAAGCGGTTTTTATAACCGTGTGTATCTGTTAACAGTCAGCCGACCTGCTGATGGCCTGTTCCTCATCTGTGATGCCCGTCTCCCTGAAAGCCCTGCTGGACTCCTCCAGGCTGAGAGCAATGGCCCTTTGCAGGTCATCTTTATCATCCCCGGTCAGATCAATTACATCTGCAAGCAAAACAAACAAAAAAAGACTTTATATCAACAAAAGAAAAACACTCCTGCTGTTATGTGCAATACTTGTGCTATCAGTCATGATGCACAACAACCAGGAGATGATGAAGCGGCTCACTTGTATCTGCCTGACTGCCAACACTGATGTATCTGTCGCTGGCCACTTGGGATGTCTGGTAGTAGGTAGTCTCATCCTGCTGAGGAACCTTAGCGTTCTTTTCTGTGAGAAAGGCGACAGCTTCAGCCAAGTCTCCATTGCTCACCTGGAGGAAAAGAAAAAAAAACAGCTCGCTGTTAAATCGGATGCAGGAAAGGGATGGGGGGGGGGGAGACGTTTAAGCATAGATATTAATAAGCAGACGGGATTGCGGCTGATCTCTATTGTAAGATGTGCATGTTTATGTGTGATCAGGACATTTATTAGAGCTTTACCTGAAGTGCCTGCTGGAGCAGCTGAATGTCTGTGGTGCCTGTGACCTCTCGCAACTGGTTTAGTAGTGTCTGCTGATGCTAATGAAGGGAAGAAAAGAAAAATAAGACACTTTACAGCAGAGCCTGGTGGGAGAGACAATGATTCATCCATTTTCTAGAGTTTATCAGGGGTCTGGTTGCAGGAAGGGAAAAAAAAGATGTCTATAATAATAAAGTTGCTCTTATAAACCTGAAGAGGCAGGCTGATGAAATACAAAACCCTGCAAGTTCTGGAGTTTTTATTTTATTCTAGTTCTGTGTTTGCTTTAAAATGCTTGTGATTGTGCAGAGCAACATACCCGCTAACGTGCCTCAAACACCTGGAGACAAACATCAGTTTATTTATAAACCCTTTTAACACCAGATACAGCTGCACAACGTGCTCTACAATGCATCACATAATATGAAACTAAATTAATTCAATTTAATTAAATAAGATGAGAAACAATGATTAAGCAATGATTAAAAATAACATTTTAAGACAGGTTTTAAAAAATGGGAGCAGTGAAACTTCATTTGTCGGAAATGTTAATGACTTTAGTTGCTTAAGATTCGTCCAAACAGTTGCTTTTAAAACCACGCGAAGGTTTCTCCATCTAAAATTTACTTGTCATTTCATATATTGGGGTTTTTATAATTATAGCAGCACGAGTCGGTACTTTCTGACATGTAACAAATATAACGACTGAAAAAAAAAATCACCAGAAGAATCATTAATAAAAAATATTCATTAGTTTGAGACCTTGCAACACCCAACAATGTCACACCAACTTTGCAACCTGTCAGTTAACATATTCTTAATTGATTAGAAATCTCAGCTGAGCATTGATTAACCATTAATATGCTCAGCCTTGGTAAAGAACATTTAGTTGCATCTGAATTAACACTAGAGGAGAAAGCTTACGGGAAACAAAATAAAAAACACTTTTTCCTGGCGTTACATGAAACATAATGTCTTGCTAATATTGAACAAGCATTGAGGAACAGATCCCATCTAATCAGAAAGCTGTCAATTCTCATATCTGCTGTGGAGTTCTCTGATGAATAATAAGTTCCATAAGTCCGGCTGGACTGTGTGGCCGTACGAGCTGCAATGCAGCGGCTTGATCAATAATGAGGATGCTCTTCATGTCGACATCCGAGGCAGAAGTTTTACGTCTTGAATGAGAGAAATGCACACAATGCAGCTTTGCCAGCAGGTAACGCAAAAAGCTGTTCAAACTGGCCAGAATGGTTTCACAAGCCTGATTACACAAACAAATGCAAACATGATGCACTTTAAAGCATTTATGTACAGTTTTAGCTGCAGCCCGCAGTCACGTCACAGAGCAGTACCAGGACAAAACAATGCAAGCTTTTACCCAGCATGTATTTATGCTGTGATCTGCACTGAAGTTTAAACATACACATTTCTTTTCTGCATCTTATCTAAAAATAAAATGTCATCAATTCAACCCTATCAGATCTGGGAAAAATGTAATAATCACATGCGATGCAATCAGAAGATGAACTGATAAAAAATAGGACTATTATCTCCGATAATCGGTGTAATAAAACAGAAATTAGTCACAGAAAACCAGCAAAGTTTCAAGCAGATAAACATATTGTACCATTATGTAAAACTATTACAAACCAGTAAAAAATGTAATGTAAAACCAGTTGTGAAACAAAACCATCAGATTTAACATTTACGCTACAAGCTAGCAGGGGAATAAAAACCAGGCATCAGCTCGTCTTGCAGGAGAAACTGCTCTAAAAATGGTTGTTGGAGCATTTTACTTTACTCATAGACATAAGCTGACTTTGCAATGCTGCGCTGAATTATTGGTAGTGTTCATGTGTCAATCATGAACCTCTGATAAGCTGAACTTCTACCCAATTTGAATAAATAAATAACTAATATATATATATGTATATGTATATATATATATATATATATATATACACAATTTAGTTTAATTGAAGTTGAATTGTTTATTTGAACTTATTCTGTACTAAGGATAAATAATACTGTTATAAAAGTTTCTATTTGCATGCTTATGTTAACTTTATTGCACTGCTGCCTTGTTTGGTAAAACACTGTGGCCGAATCTTACTCACTTGCAGACTATGACAGAAAATTAGCTCCGGCTAAATCCAACAGACTTTGCATGCGTGAAGTCTGTGCACCATCCCTTTTAACAAATAAACTCCAACTGAAAGGGATTTTGTCTCTACAGGGTGATGTGCCTTCTAGAAATGCTGCATGTTAAAGTGCATCAAACATCTTGTTTATCCAAATTATTTGGTTTGGAAATGATCATCATCATCGTATGAACTGTCTCACAATATGTAAACTCACAATGTGGACATAAAATCGAGCTAATTTGTAATAATTCCTCAAGCATACGAGCCGTGGTAGGCCGGCTTAAAACAAAACAGGAAAATATATTCATTAAAATAAAAAAATAAAAATAGTTGTGTTTTTCTTTTTCCCGTACTGAATACATTTAGGAAAACAGACATGATACCAGCGCATGTTTAACTGTGACGATCTGTTCGGCACTCGGTTTACGACCTAACTCCTGCTTTGCTGCCAACTACATTGTAGTCTTTGCGCTTCATTTAACCCCTGGGGACACATGTTTTCACAGTCAATGCTGAGAAAGAAAAGAAAGTCAACGCCTCAGAGCAATAACATGCACCAAATCCAATTTGTCTGTGACAGCACTCCAAGTTTACAAGACAAAGATGCACAACTCAGCAGGGAGCTTAGTACTCATGTATCAACATGGCTTACAGCAACAGTCAGCCGAATGACAACACGGTGCTGAAAAGAGGGACTTGTATTCTAGTTTCTTACATGGCACAAAATAATTCATCTTACAAAAGTAGTTAAAAACAAAAGTATTTAAATACAAAAAGTATTTAAATACAAAAAGTATTTAAATACAAAAATTAATCTGCACAGAATAGAAACTTTCAGGATATCATTTCAACTTTTAAAACATATTTGAGCTGACAAATGAGGAAGTTCGTTCTCATCACTGTTTTATGCTGAAATATATCAAACTATAATGTATCATTTACACTCACCGGCCACTTTATTAGGTACACCTGCCCAACTGCTCATTAACACTTAATTTCCAATCAGCCAATCACA
>JBAMHX010000017.1:680457-711870 GCA_037177515.1 Pseudomugil tenellus
CTGTATCATTGAAAATATGTGACACCAAAAGCTTAGTTAGCTGAGCTTCACGGATTGTTGTCAAGTGTGAAAAAAGGGGCTCCGATGTCAGTTGTCCAAATTCTGCCCTACTTACTCAGGATGAGAAAATAACTCCTTTAAATCTGTCAGCTGTGATCAATCCAGTCCAAGATGGAAGAGAGCAGTCCTCTCCCAAAGAACTGGGTCATTCTTTAGATGTTCAGGAGGAGCTCTGTTGTAATAGTTATAAGTGAAGCAGTCAGAATGCTTTATTAGCATCAACTGTGTCAATGAACTAGCACATATTAATATTAATGCATGTAGAAAAACTTCATGTTGCTGGGAGGGGGATTTTGCAGCCATCATGGTGGAAAAAGAATTTGTAAGAAATATTATATTAGAATGATGCTAATTTGCATGCGCGCATAAAGCAAATACACATTTTTCTAGTTTACAAAGAGCCTGTTGTTCTGATGTTCTCCCAGCAGATGGCAGTATTCTTCTTTCAAGCCTTTTTTTACAGTCTGTGTTTCAAGCCTGAAAGCTTTTCTGAGAATAAACACACAGTAGCACAAAAGGAAAGAACTTACAAAACTTGATTTCACTTGGTAAATTAAGCAGAATCCTAAATCACAGAGTCTGCACCCCTTTTAATATTTTATATTCCTTTATGCTGCATGCTGGAATCCTCAGCAACAAACGAAGTGTGGGAAGGTTACTGTAAACGTCCACTACATCTCTCTGGCCTTAGCAGCTGCATGGTGATAATGCTGAGAGGATCTGGGAAGCAGTCATGAAAACTGATCAGAAAATGAAACGGTGGATGAAGTGGCTGAACCGGACAGCATCTGATGCATTCTGAGCCGATCGGAGTTGATAAGAAGAGGCTTGGCCAAAGAAGATCAAAATGGATCCTCTGAGTGACTAAGAGGTCTGTTAGATGAGAGCTTTGCTCGCACCAGGATGTTCAGATCAAATTTTTTTTTGTCTTATTGAAGAATGAAACATTAATGCAGGGTTTGCATTACAGGGTTGTGCTTTAATGCAACTTTAATGGTAAAGAGAACAAAATAAACCTTTCTGTATATGAGTGTAAGCAAGATTAATGCAGTGCATATTGCTAACTTTTCAATTTAATTTAGTTCCATGTATTTTTTCTTCCTTTATATCTATATGCGAGTTTTTTGGGGGCACTTAATGGAAATTGTGATTTAAATCTATTACATTTCAAACATAATGCAGCTGCTGGATGTTCCACTGCTCCAGGATATTGACTTGTCCTGTGAACAAACCTGTTGTGTCTTAAGTCTCTTCCTGCACGCTTAATGAGACAGTGAAATATTAGTTTTCTTATTGGATCACAGCAACAGAAGCTGAATTTCTTTTTGTCATGAATGCATTAAAGGAGTTTTTGTCTGCCGTAGATATGAGTTGCAGTTTGAGTCATTTATTGTTATTCTTTTTATTTCAGCTAATGCATGCTTTGGACAGGCACCAGATCCCCAAACAGAACAAGCAGGAGAAAATAATTCCAGATAAAAGTATTTTGAGAGTCTGTTTCGTGCAAATGACAACAACCACAGTGTTTTGTCTGAAGTAGGTATTGAGATAAGACTTTTTAAACAGATGTCTTAAAAAGCTGCAGTTCAATGTGACTCTCGATAAATCTGTGTTTTTTTTAACACAGTGAAGTCTGTTTTCAACACTCCAAACTGAATTTTTCCTCAGCAGGATATTTATTTGCCCAGCTATAAATAAATCAACTGATTAAATGAAATAAAATGAAAACTGATTCCATTAAAAAAAGAAAACTTTTGTCCCCAGACTGAAGAATTGGATCAAATATGAGGCTTTGGTCTTCAAATAGGCAAGATAAGAATGTGTATTTTGCAGGCAGGGGAAATTACAGTGCAGCACAGAGATTTCTGTGGCTGATTGCAACCTTTAATACCAAATGCAGTAGCAGAAAGAGTCTGGTGTAGATGTTAACATATGATAAAGAAAACCTAAACACATTGTCTGCATTACAGCGAGGGCTGCGGCCAGTAAGCTCGTCAGTGTAATTTGTTGAACAACATGGATTTCATTCTAAACAACCATGGTTTTATCCTTTTTCCTTTTATTTTTTTTACCCCAGAGTGGACGATGAGCATTGATTTTGTGACAGTGTAAAAAATGAAGTAGTTAAACCCAGACTTGAGTCAATGTACGGCATCCTGACACCATCATTGTTTTTGAGGATTTCAGCAATTTTCCTGGTATCCTTACAAAATAATGGTGACTATAAACACATCCAACTAGAATGTCACGCTCACTATATTTATTATGATTTATGAACGATAAGTACAGCAGAATTAGTCTATTCTGTGGTAGAATATCTGAAGAAAAGGACGTCATTGCGTGCTTTATGGAGTTCTTTTTACTCCTGATAAACAACCAGTCCAGAGGAAGACCATGTGCACGCTGAATTATGTCCTAACACAAGTCAGAAATATCTGGGGATGCATCAAACTCACAAAATAAAAAGCAAAAGATCGAAAAAGAAGGAAAGTATTGATTCTTCACACACAGTCTGATTTTCATTTTATTGCATCACAGTCTGAATCCAAGGTATTTATAATAAAATATTAAATGCACTTGTAAAGGTTTCCCTTTCAAACAAAGGTGGGTTGAAGGGTATTAAGAGTTAATATTATAGAGAAAACAGAATAAAAATCATGTTATTTCAAATAAACGATGATGACCATTATCTTGATTTAGTACGATAGAAGCATCTAGCTAGAGGAGGAAATATTGGCAGAAGTCCAGCTATTCAGAAAATCAATGAAAACTTGGGGATAAATACCAAAGAATTATACAAATATTTAGTAGATTTCTCTCTTTATTGCATAAAATAGATTAATGATTAAAGGAAAGATGATAACCTGTGTGTATAGGACAGAGAGACAATTTTGGGTTGGCAGTACATCACTGTCATGTCCATGCAGCTACAACCACATTGGCATCCTGTGGATCGCCTTTGCCAATGAGTACAACAGAAATAATATTTATAAATGGCACATAAAACTTTACTTCGCAAAGAAAATAAACTGTGTGTTGACCTTCTCCAGACGTAGCATTGACTTCTACTGGGATGGACCATCATGCTCACATTCACAGTAGATCACATTTAGAGAATGCTGTTGTGCACTTTAAGATGTGTTTGCAGGATAGTAGGTGCAAAATAAATGCTGGGATGCTTTGTTAGGTGACATGAACAAAGCTGGGAAATCTTTCAGTCGTTACGGGAAGAAATGGCAACCTAACAAAGTTTCACTGAATCCATTTATGAAGAATGTGTGGCAGGACTGAAATACCAGAAATGTAACAAATCACATTAAATTGATAAAAACAAAACAGATTGAATATATTTGCTTAAATCCTACTATTACTGCGATAAAAATAAAAGCTAAACCAACCATGCAAGAATGAGTGCATTCGTTTATGTATTCGTTCAACCCTGTAACAACATTTTGTCATTTATTTTTGGATCAATACAAAAAAGTTTAATTCACAATAAAACATTATGCCCTCTGATAGCTTTCTTAGCATCTGTGACTTTTACCATCTCATTCTGGTTTGCCAAAATTACAACATGGCTAAATTACCCTATTAGCTTAGCATGAAGTAGAAAAGAAAATGTAAGAATATAAAAAAATATTTATAGATTTATTTTTTAATGTCCTAAACTTGTGTAGTATAGGGGAAATTACCGAAAAGTATCATTCAAGTTCAGCATTCAGCATTTGGATAGTTACCATTATGTTAGCATGCCAACATTTAAATCGTACATCTGCTTAAGGTGCTATTTTCTATTATAAGTTGCTATAATATACTATAAAGCACCTTTAAAGAAAGAAAAACAATCCCCCCCCCCCCTCAAAAAAACTTACACCTGCTTTAGGTTTCATAACCTTCTCAAATTGTAATAATAATTGTAGTTGTAATAGTAGTTGTAATAGTTATAATAATTGAAACTCACACAAAACGGAAAATATAAATTTTCAAGTGGATTTCTTGTTTTAATCCACACAAGACTTAATGAATCAGAGAAGAAAACTATAATTAATGCAAGCTAACACTTGTGAGATTAGCTAAAAGGTGTTTATGAGCAAAGTACAGTCTTCATGTATATTAACATAAATGTCTGCATAAAATGAGTCAAAACACTCAGCAGTTTTTAAAATAGGTCTTTTCACCCAAATTATAGAATGAATCTGAGTCACGATAAGCCATGAGTCAGCATAAGTCCACTGAATGATGCTGACTCATGGCTAACATCTCAATTACAGATCATTATACCTCGGTCTGGATAAATACTCAACCCTGATTGGCTGCAGGGTGTCAGTTAAAAAGGGTTATGAGAAACCAGTTTAAAAAAAAGGTTTCAGTCAGATAGACTCATTGTTCTAGTTTATTGTGCTGGCTCAAACGCTAGTTGGTTTCCATGGCAACAGGAACTCAGAAAATCTGTTGACATACTTTATTTCACCTGCAGGTTGTGTAGCCAGAGCCGGTTACCTTGGCAACGCATCACAACAACAGATGTTAAATAGTCCACTCACCCACTTGTGAAAAACGTACTATTTTAATGGTAAAACATGAATGTATTAACAGCCGATTTAATATTTATTTCTCTCGTATGTGACCATAATCAGGACAATACCCAACAAGGTGTCCATTATTAGAAATGAATGCTCCATTGATTTCTGATAATGGACACCTTGTCGGTATTATCCCTTACATGATTCAAATATGTGCAGCACCAATCACATGACAACACCAGATATTATTTAGAGTCATCATACAGCTGCAAATCTGTGAAAAATATGAAATAATTAAAATTAATAAAATGATACCATCATTATCTAAAGGTTTGACTACTGCAACACCCCGTTCAACTGCAAAATCAGTCTTGTAAAATAAAAAATAACATCTTTGCTGATGTCCAAATGCAGCAAGTGGAACACAGAGCACAAACTCTACTGAGTTAAATTTGGCATGCTCCTTCCTAAATGGCCCTTAGCCCCCGCAGCACAAAGTTCCCATCCCAATCTGGTCACCAGACTGGTTGACACTGAACTGCCCTTTCTCATTCTACCGGGGAGATTCTAAAAAATGTTTACTTGAGAAGTTCACGACCCTGCAGATTAACCACTGTGTCACAGATTACAGGAAATTAGCTGTGAATATATTTCCTGATGATGAAACTTTTCACATGAAGAACACAGGGGGATGGTGCTTCTCCCTTTGCCATCTCTCCATCTAAGCTGAGAAAATAAAACTAACGAGTCAAGTCACGAGCAGACTTAATCACCTCTGAAAACATCTTTGTCCGTGAGAGGGATTACACTCGTCTTCATCAACTGAAACGTCCAGATGTGCAGGGGAAGAAGTTTCGTGAAAGACTCCTGAGAAGAAAAGGGGTTATTGGAAGACTTTGGCTGACAGGAGACTGACATTGCCGGTAGTCCCTGGCCAGTTTGTAAAACATTTACCCTTGTGCTTATCTGACACAGCAAATATCATCCATGTTCTTTCAGTGTCAGCCAAGATCCCTCAAACTGACAGCCTGCTCTGTGGACTACAGAGACTTTCACTCTTCATGAATATTACATTGGGTCTGTTTACATGTTTGCGCATGGACTGATCAGTAAGGCAGCTTAATAAAACAACTAAACTCTCAAAGTAAATTACTTTTTCGTGTTAGTTTCTGCAGCCTGTCAGCTCTTCAAACCTTTTAGTTCATAAATAATTACTACATCTTAAATGCAGACTAGCAGGCCATGAGGGTCAAGAGGCCATGAGGTGCCAAAGAAAAGAGGGGACACAAGCCGTGCTAACGCTGTCATATTAACATGAAACATTGGAAGAATAGCTCAACTGTATTGGTAAGCAGAAGGATGGAGTGGGAGGAGTGTTTTTGTGTGGCTGGGGCTGTTTGGGAGGGGAGGGCTGGCACAGCTGCAGGCCAACAGTTGATCCTGTCTCGGGAAACAGGATCAGCCAGGTCAGGTGGGGCAAAAGGTCATGACCCAAAGAGCTAAGGAAAAGACTTCACAAAGAGGTAGATCTTCAAAAGCACAGGTCCCAGTGGGAGGAGCGGTAGAAGGTTGGGAAAATAAACTGTTCTGACCTCCTTTTCACAGTGCAGGAGTTTCCCCAGGTGCTTGCTTCAGCCTCTGTATTGTTTTCTTGCAGGACGCTCTGCTCTGGTTAACTTGCATCCAGCCAGCGCAGCACTGTTATGTCCAGGTGGAACACAAGGATTCTTAATCCTATCTGTAGGAAGAAAGTGTGGCGTTTTATGCACATATTCGGGTTTTATTACTCTCCAAATGGGGTCGCGGGTCCCATAAAATGCTAATTTAATCATGTGATCTGGAGTACGTGTTTGCATAACATTTGAGGTCAAATCATGCGCTTAGAGTTCAAACACTTGTATGAAAGGAAGGTGATCAAAAAGCTATGAGTTTATTTTTCCCACCAATTATCATGAGAACATGTGACAAGCATGAACTCTGTATGGTGACCATGTGAATAAGCAAAGCGCCTACCGAGAAAGCTTTGCATTTCGAGTTAAAGTCTCATATCATGATTAGGAGTAGTTTTGAAAAAAGGTTTCATGCGTTCCCATGTAGATAAAGCTTAGCTTGAGCACATTAAGCGCAGGTCATTAAGTTGTTTGTTAGAAAATAAGCAACTGTAATGCCAGGAAATAGTTCTTGGGAGGCCTCATAACTGTGAAATGCCTGTTAAGGGACTTCCTAGTCCTTGGCCTACAGTTGAGACGATGGTGGCCACGTGTGCATCCTCACATCCTTTCGGCATCCCACTGAGGTCAGCAAATCAAAGAGAAAAGCCACAAACGGCCGATTGTCAACTTTTACACCTTGACCTCTGCTTAAACTTGTGCCTCCGTTCTTTATGTTTGCCACTGCTTAGGCAGCCAGAGGACATCAAGAGGTTACTGGCGGTTCAGACTCGATAAGAATCTTGAAATGGAGAAGTTCATAGAGGGGAAAGGTTACAGGGAGTTTAAAGAGAGCGCAGTCAGTCACGGGGAGGATTAAATAAAAAGGAAGTCAGGGCCGAGGAACTGCGCTGCAATTTCAAAAGTGCACTGCAGACAAAAAGCCGTCTGTTTGCTGGACTTCATATACAAACTGAGTGCAAAGGAAGTTAAGCTTGAACTCATCTTCACCTTTTCGAAGTCTCACGCTAAAGGCTGTTTCTCTCAAGCCAAAAAGAGAAGGGATCAGTAACCAGACAAGTTTCCAGGCAGAAGTCAAGAATTAAGGTTCTGTATCTGCTGTACAATACCATCCATTATTATCCCAAATAAAAGATGCGCTCCACTTGTGTGATGAGGCACATCCTCCAGTGTTCTACATGCATCTGGTGACCTTCGAGGTCCTCCCTCCTTCCAGTGTCTTTCCTGCCTTTGTTAAGACTCTGCACTGTTGTGAGCAGCAGCCAACTGAGGAGCCGAGGTTTTGGGGCAAATACAGGACATCCTCTCACTCTACTTTAATAGACCTGCTCTTTGATTACACAAAGTGCTGTTTAGTTTTGATGTCCCCTTTAAAATAATAATATCCTTTAATATGAAGCCAGAGTTTGACGTTGAGCTGTGGTGCAGTCTCAATTTCCCTAATGGTTGCTTTGGTTTAATAAAATATTCTATAAAAGTGGCCACTCACATGAATTTGGAAACATTTAAGCACGAATGCAATGCTCAAGGTATCATCTTATAAATGTAATGCGCCTGAAGGAAAACAGTGGAAAAAGAGAAGCACATTCATACTAGATCATGCATTTTAGTACTTTATTTCTGAGATATCAGTGCAAATGAACACCAAAAAAAAGGAAAAAAGTAAACATAAAAAATGAAATGTTTCAGGTCTTCACATGAAAAAAGAAACATCTTCATATATATATATTTATATATATATTTGTTGCTACAAATGTATTTCTTAGATGCACAATGCAGATCTATGATTGTACGTCAACCCCCCCCCCCCCCCCATGCTCACTCAGAGCTTTGTTAACCAGTAACAGAAAAGAAAGATCACAAAAATATTCAATGCACGTTTATTTTTTCCACACATTTTTTCTTCGTTTTTTCAAAATCAACTTGCTCAACAGTCTGTGGTTATTTAGGGATTGCTCATATTCTAAGTCAACCTCTCTCCGTCTGTGATAAAAAAGACCTATTTTAAGACTTGACATTTTCCCCCATCACCAGTAGGGATACACAGGTAGTTCCCATGCGTCTGCATGCAACAGGCAGCAGTGAGGAGAGTCAGACATTATTACACAACACAGCGCAGTATTAGATTATCATTTACCACATAGAGACACATGCAAAGAACAAACCAACCCCAAAAAGAAAGAAAATGGGCATAGCATCCTCTGCCTTTGTATGTACACTTTAACGCATATAATTTGTATTTACATATCAGGGCATTAAAAACTAGGGTAATATCTTTTTTTAAACATTACAAAATAGTCATCTTTCATACTGAAAGTACTATTTACACAAATATATTTAACCATTGTGAAAATGTTTTAATAATTGAAGAAACGTACATAATAGGTATACGTATTAAAAAATATCACAAGACTAAATGGATAAAGCAATGTGACAAACAGAAGAGAATATACAGTATAATAAAAATAACAATAATGATAATAATAATAATAATAATAATAATAAAGAGCTAGGTACCAGAGATCCCTCAATGTCCTGATGATTATTGTTGGAGGGAGCAGGTACACATATCCAACTGCTTTAGAAAAAGAAAAAAAAAAGACCTGTAGTCTTCTCTTTATTAACATGCAATTTTTTTACTTTTTATGAAGAGATTGCCACAAAAATGAAAGAAACCACATCAGTTTAAAAATAATGAAAGAAAAAAAAAATCACAATTTCAACAGATAATAACGACACTTTTTCATCACATGCCATTAAATCATTCTGAAAAGGATCCCGAGGACTCTATCTCTATAAAGCAAACTCCGGGGAGTCTGTTTACATGACATGAAAAGAAAGCGCCATGTGCTTCACACTCTGAGCTTTTTTTCCTGTGCATGAAGAAAAGTGGTGTGTTTTCTTTTCTTTTTTTTTAAACCAGGATGGCAAGATAAGTTGCTCAGACAATGCAGCCTTTTAACTGTTGCTCCAGAAACCTGTTTACACACAGTTGCTCAACTGTAATCACCACACACACACACACACACACACACACACACACACACACTCTGTTGACCCATCTGCTCAGAACTGCACAATCTGCAAACATATTACCCTGAATTTGCACCGTTCAATCTTGGCCCTAAAGGTTGAGCTCAGATAAAAGCACAACGCATCAAACAATGACCGTTTGATCCTCCGTAATATATATTTTTCTCCACTGGTCATTCATACCAAGTCTTGAATCTTGAGGAGAAGCTAAATAGATCACAGCAAGATGGTGAGTGAATACACATCAGGGTGAACTGTGGTTATTAAGGTCCTCCTTTGGATAAATCTATCATGTACATTTTTGTACTGGAGCATTGCGACGGCCTGAGAATGACTTTATTTGGAATCTTATGTAAAATTGATGGGGCTGTGTCTATCTGAAAATGCTCCGCTGGGGAGGGGGGTGGAATAAATAAATATTCACCAAACTGAGCACTAACATTTTTTGAACCATCAATAATTAATGTTGCTTCAAATGTTCTCTCTAAATGTTTTATGAAAGGCAACAAAGAGGACACAGGAAAGCGATGTGTGCACAACTTGGATGTCTTAAATTAGGGGAAGTTGCAAAAGGAGGACTTTTTAATTGTGCAAGATGCATACATAGATGGGAAAGGGCAAAATCTGTGACATTTCTGGTTGACTTCTGGCATTTTTGCTGAGAGACCACTTCAGTACCATTCCATGATCGCACAATTCAAAACTGAGACAGTAATACAAATGTGTTTTTCCAATTAAGGAATAAAAAAAGAAAAGAATTTTCTGTTTTTTTTTACTGAACCAATTTGGCAAGTCATTGAAAAATAACAAAAAGTCAATGGATTTGATTCTCCTTTGTATTTGTCTGTAGTTGATACAACTTCTACTCTGAAGCCTGACTCAGCCGCTGGCTCTCATGGCTGTGCTTGTCATTGTGGGAGGGGGATTGAGGGGTTGAGCTCCGACTGCGTTCATAGGCATGCATGTCACTGATTGGCTCTTCTTTAACTCTAACCGCAGAGTGGGCCCCCTCTGACTGATCCCTCACTTCCTTCCCCAGCTGAATGCTGCCCTTCTGCAACATGTAATACAGGATGGGGTTGGAGCGGGAAAGCCGCGGGGAGTCCGGGTTTGAGTCACAGCCCTCCTCCTCCCCCCCTTCTTCATTCTGAGTACTCCACCGAACTGGGCTCTCAGGTTCTTGTTTAACTAGGATAGGGGGGTCCCGTTTTGGAGCAACAGGCCATGGAGATGGATGGCGACTCCACGGGGTGCGGATGGGACTATCGCTGGCAGGAGGTGTGGGCAGTGGTCTTAGATTACTGGGAAGCCCTGAGTTGAGGGAACCATGAGGGTGCCAGCTGGGGAGGTGGAGAAAGCTGTGATTCTGGCCAGGCTGGTTGAGGATGCTGCCATTAGCTTTGCCGTTGGCCTGGAGCATGGAAGGACTGGGTGTCCCGCGGGGTTGCTGGGACAGCTCCTTCAGACAGTTGTCAGAAAGCAGCAGCTGTTTGAGCACGTTGAAGCCCCGACTTTCCCTGGTGAGGGTTTCAGTTGGCGGGCTCCTTGTCGGAGCGTCCTCTTCTTTTAGACTCCTCTGCTGATCAGGTTCTACCTGAACAGCAGAGGAGGTGAACATGCTTGTGTTGCTACTGTCCACTGCTCTTGGAGAGAACATATTATTTAAACTATCAGTCTGTTCAGAGCAAACACGCCTCCTCTTTGGGCTGGGGCTTGGATACTCTGTCTGTTCCTCTTTAACCTGTCTGTGCTGTGACTCAGCCTGCATAGCAGCACTGGTGTAATAGGTAGCAGTCTGTTGCTTAAGCAGCTGGCTCAGAAGGCCATATTTCGCTATGACCTCTGCCGGCCGAGGTTCTGTTTTTAACTCCTGCTGAGAATCTGAGAGGGGGCTATTCTTCTCATAACCGCTCAGTCTCTTTTTGCCACTCAAGTCCTCAGACTTGCAGGATAGTCCGACTTCTTCTGCAAATTCCGTTTTAACCTTTACATCCAAAGGGGGCCCATTAGAGCTGTCACAGATGATGGAACCAGTGGGATTCTTCTCATAGCACCCCGCTGGTGCCTCTACACTCCTCCTGCCACTCCCACCGGGCCTGTCTTTGCGGCTAGCTGTAGCAGGAGCTGAGCCGGCTCCTAGAAGGAGCTGTAGCACAGTGCGCCTCTCTAGGAGGTTTTCAATTTGTGAGGAAGGAGGTGAAGGTTCCTTTCTGCTGAACGGTGTACCACTCCCCGAGGCTCCATCTGAAAGTGGCGTGGTGGTCCTGTGGACTGGAGCATTGAGCCTTTCCAACAGGGCGAGAGGCCTGTTGGCATCAACCTCCTGACCCAACCCTTTGGCAGAGGGGATGGGTGGAGAGGAAGAAGTAGTGCCACACTGAGCCAGATTCTGTAACAGTTTGCTGGCACTAAAGGCTGGCTCTGACGCCTTCTCAGCAGGGAAGGTTTTAGACTTACATAAATCAAGTGGGCTGGATTGGACTTGAGGGGAAGGGTAGGAATATGGGGACAGTGCGCCACTTGGGTCACGGCTTAGAGAGTAGTGGGACTGGTTTGGCGCTGCCGGGATTTCCATTGGGCTCTCTGTTCCAGTCTCGTCCCAAGACATCTGTCCCTTTTGCTGGCTCCGGGACATGGTGGCCATAGTTACGTCGAGCGGTAATTCCTGTTTACCTATGCTCTTATTAAGCATCTCATTATTTCTGCGCTCAAGGAGAAGCTGCATGAGTGTGACCTTAGGGTGGGATTTTAGGTCCGGGCTCATTTCAGGGTCCTTGCTCTTACACACGCTTGATCCCGATGGCTCTGGTTTCCACTTGTTTATCAAAGTTTCTGTTAGTTTGTCCAGGGAGGAGGTAGAAATAGAAGAAGAGGATGATGATGAAGAAATAGCAGTGGAGATGGAAGAGATTGCAACAGAGGATGGTGTAAAAGACGTGGCGGAGGGTTGAGTAGAGGCTTGTGGGGAAAATGAAGTTGGGGTTGAGGAAAACACTGTGGCAGAAGTAGAATATGTAGAGGTGGAAGAAGAGGAGGAGGCAGATAAGGGTGTGTTTTTGGAGACTGTGTCTTGTATGCCGACACGGTTTCTGATGGAGAGGTCAATGGGAGAACAGCTAGAGTACGAACTCTCTGCATCACTGCTATCCTTGGTGATGCTTCTCTCTTGGGTGGAGCATTCACTGTCCGACGTCACTGAAGAAGAGCCGCTGGGTGGCAGAATGCCACCAATGTCCTCAACGTGGCCATTCTTGGTCAGCTGCTTCTGGTTGTTGTGGTTGTTGAGCAGCAACAGCAGCAGACTGCTGCATGTTTGAGGGGGGCGGGTCGGACGAGTGTCAAAGCCTCGCTTCTCTCTGGGAGGCTGGATTGGAGCGTGTGGGGGAGTAGGTGGGGAACTTTGGCTATGGCCACGCAGCAAAGAGGGGCTCTGTGGACTGGACAGGGCTGTTCGAGGGAGTGTTGTTACTGTGGTTGTGGTCATTCCATTTTGGTTTGTTAGGGAGTTTAGAGTGTCTGGAGTCCCCCCCACACTTGGTGGCCTTTTGTCTGAGCCATGCTGCTGATTTGCCATGGCAGCTAGCCTCTCGCTAGCAGATCTTCCAGAGAGCTGGGCTTTGAGCGCATGCTCTCTGGAGTACTGCTGGAGATGGGCTTCGCTGGACAACAGCAAAGCGAGCTGACTGCAGGCCACACTGGGTTTGGGAGAAGGTGCTGGACTGGAACGGATTTTTACCATGTCGGCCACCGCCTTCAAGCGCTCTGCACAGGACACAGATTCAGCAGCTGTGGGAGCTGCAGGAGGCGTGGCGCTGTGCGCTGACCGAGGAGACTCTGGTGGTCGGTCCTGACTGTGTCCCCGGCGACTGTAAGGGGTGCTGTTATGATTTTGAATTTTGCTCTTCCTCATTAGACCCTTCAAGCGGCTTGAAGCTGTCCCATAAACAGGTAGTGGCTCTTTGTCTGCAGGTGGTGCTTTGGGTGGAGAAGAACACTCACTGGGAGGCTTTGTAGAGTGCTGAGACATGGCCACACTCTGAAGCCGTGAGCTGAATGACTGAAGCAGAGAAGCCAACAGTGTGCTCTCTCCAGCATGAGGTGACCCTTCTAGGGCTCCATTTTGTAGCCCTCCCACCTGGCCCGTCAGCTCCATTGGGGGTGAACTCATCCGTTGGTTGGCTGGATCATTCCAAGCTCCAGAGCGGAGCAAGCGGGCCTTCTTCAGATGTTGTGAAGAGCCCAGCGTGGGCCCATTGGTTCCAGCTTTAGGTGCAGCGGGACCATGGTTAGGTAGTTGGAAGGGCCCGCCCACCTTGTCCCCCTGCTGCTGATTGCTGTGGGCAGCCTCAGACCTCCCGCCTGCCGTGGCCCCAGGCCCGGCCACCACTGGATGCATCAGTAAACCTTCCAGATAAGTTAGAACAGCTGAATCCTTGTGTGTCTCAGGGCCAGGCTCCTCCCCATGAGTCATGTTCAATACTCGGATCCCCTCGTATAGCTCAGCAATGCTACTGGGAAGTAAATGTCATCTAACTCATCTGGTTGACAGTGGCATGTACTTCTGAAATACCAAAACAAGAGGGCAGGCGATTGCACAGGGTGAGTAAACAGGACACGCTGATCCCTCTCTGTGGCGGGCACAATCAGCAATGTGGTGAAACAGCAACCATGGCAGGAGGAAATGTTGAGCAGGTGGGCCTGCCAGGCATGGCTGTAGGACGTCAGAAGGCCAAGCCTCTAGAGTATGCGAGAAGCAAGCGAGGAGTCAGCAGGATTTCACCACCAAGATGTTGACACATTCCGTGGTTGTGGACGCTTGGAATGTCCGCTTTCAGCTCTGCAGGTCTCACAAGGTGGTGGGGGGGAGAGACCTATGGGAGTGAGTGATAGAAAGACCAGGGAAGGGGGACGTTAGGGTAGAGAAAAAGAAGAAACTGTGTGAGAAACAGGGATCTGCACAGCACTGTATCACATTCATTTCACCACCTTGTCTACCATCTCTGTTACTTAGCAACATTTCAGATTGACTGCACACGGCTCCATCGCTGCTCTGCACTCTTCTCTCACAGCCACCCGACAGACGACAAATGTAGATTAGGCTTGATTGGATCCAAATTGAAAATTCAAGCCCACTACCTTGAAAACATTCAGGTCTTGAGCAGTAAGCCTCTCACGGCAATGCCTTTCAAAAGTGAAGGGCCTTGTGAGAGCTGTGCATAATTCTTCCTGCAGCTCGTCATTTCAGTGGATTATCCCCCTCCACCACCTCCTGCTCCTTCTGCACTTGAGCTGCATCTCGCACGATGCAGCCCACTGTAGAGCGAGCACCACCCACCAACTCACCCACATGCACACAAGATAGCATTTAAGCACTCAAGCATGAGGACATACAGGAGATAAATGTACATGCTGAATTGTCCTACCGCCTGAAGTGTATCAATGTGATGAGTGAACTTTGCAGGTTTACAGCACAGCGGCAGTGGAAACACAGAGAAATAGATACAGCTAACAGACAAGCTGTATTTAACCGTCAAGTGCTGGCCTGTTATTGTGTGTGTATTATGGGCGGATTAAGGATCAGCCACACCTGTCACACTGCACCATTGTCAGGAGAGCAGAGCCGGTGACACTGGGGTGAACATTGTGCCAGTTGCCATGACAGTGTCAGTGGTGTTGCCCTGAGAGACCTCTGCTCTGAACTCTGTCAGTGTGGTTTCCGTGGATATGGGACACCTCCGACAGTCCTGGCCGCATCACATAAAGGTTAATTAATACAGAGTTTCCACCTCGCCTCAGCTGCTGCCTGTGTCCTTTCCCTGTGCCGTTCTCACCTTTTGCGTCCACTGAGTGGACCAACAGAGCAGGTCACATGACAGGACAGAAGCACTTGATTATGACGAAAGGCCATGGCAACCTGCTCAGCTACCATCTTAACTACTTCACAGAGAGCTGAGGTAAGGGCCAGAAACACAAGGCAGCAGTACAACTAATCAGGCTGTGGCAGTATCGGGTCATGACAGCGAGGGCAACTGGGTGGCACTTTTAATGCCACCTTGGAACTGAACTGGGATTAGATGCTGGATTTAACTTGATTACCACACAATTAAGTCTTAGCATAAGTGGGAAAACAATCAGGTTGTTGATTTTAATATGTCCTCAAATCAAACAGCAAAATCCACATTTTGCAAAGAATAAAAGACTGGAGAGAGTGGTCCATCAGCATCGATTACGTTTTAAAGCCATCTTTAAACTGATGACCTAAATCTGAAAACTACAAAAGCTAACCTGGTCACACTGGACCATCTGACGTCTGCGGTCATGCTAATCTTAGATGCATGGGATTAGGACTATTTTCCCGCCAGTAAGCTTAGTACAGTCATAACGGGAATGGCCTGTAAAACCATGTTTGATCAGCGTGGTAAACAAGTAAACATGTTTACTTTCAGAATGGCTTGGCAAAGTGACTAATGTGCTGTGATAGAGCCTCCTAGTCAGTGCGGGGAAAATGGAAATGGAAAAGAAACGCTGACACAGTTTCAACATGGGGAATTCTGTTAATCTCTCTACTGTTGGCAGTGAACCTTTGGAATTACAGTTGACCTTGTCTATGTTTTTGCCCAAAGACACTTCTATAAAGAGCAGGCAAGGCAGTAAAAGGATACTATGACAGTGCACTATATTAGTTTTTATGCAACACTGATATTGCATTCACTATCTACTAAAAATGACTCTTCAACCAAAGTGAGGATTTTGAGAATGTGTTAAAAATCCCTGCTAAAGCAAGGACAAGAAAAGGTCTGTTAACCTCAGTGACAAAGCTCTGTTAACAAATACATGACCTTAATGTAGGGAAAGCTGTCCTCTATGCAGAGCCCTTAAAGCACGCACCACTCTACTTTCCTCGCTGAGAATGTGTGTATTACTATTGCATTATCTTCCCTGGTGTATACATTGAAAATGACCTTACACATCTGTTAACATGTCATCTCATTGGTGGTGGCACCCAAAAAGCCTGACCCCCTCTCCCACTCCCCTCCCCCACCGCGGGACACCACAGCACCAATGAGCTGCTCCACAGTTTCTGCGGTGATTATCCATTATCCTTGACAATGTCAGCCAATGACAGAGCAGGCACCATTCTAAAGTGATTTTTACCCCTACAGTCAGCCACGCGCACGCGAGAGGGGAGGGCAAGTGATGGGGAGGGCTGAGGCTTCATCATTCTCTGGCTGGTTGATTCTTCATCTGTTTTCTTTCTTTCTGTTTCACTCCTCTGCTACTTAAAAGGCATTAGCAACAGGAAAGGTCACCACACTCTCAGATGCAGGGAAGATGCATGAAAGCACAGGAAGACACAAACACGCCAATCCAGAAATGTGAAAAGAATAACAACCAGTTCTAATTTGTTGGTCAAGATATGGGATATATTCCTTTTCAAAAAGGTCTTAACCATACCAATGTCGACATTCTTAAAAAGAACTCACTCATTAATAGTTCAATGTTAATAAGAAAAAAAAAAGTCTATGAATGACTTTTTTTCTTCAGTAAGTGGAAATGTTACTCAGTCCCAGTACTATCTGTTGTAGAACTGAGTTTAAGATGTTTTTGGCAGGTTGCGTATTCCATGAAACAAAATTCCAGTTTGCATGTTGGCATGGGAAGCGCTGTCTTGTAAGGAGCTGTCTCCCATTACTGCTGCTTACAGCTGATATTGTCCAGACTACTTCAAGAAATGGGAGTGCGATGAAAAGCCCAATAGCAAGACCTTTATAAAGCAGCTGAAAAGAGGAGACTATGGGTACATAGGAAAGACTCCATCAGGATCTTTAGGTGCACTAGTGGCACTTGGGCTATGGGATTTACTGCTGAACTCTATGGAGATGTTGTGGGTCCATCAGCATAACATCGATAAAGGAGGGCGACCAGCTGTTTACCCAAAAGGTGCCATTTTTCACATGACCAGCCCACAGAATTCTTACCCATTAATACCTAGATCCAGCTAATCTCACACAGTCTCGATGTGCATCGGTGTGTAACATGGGATAATGGCAGCTAGTACTACAAAACAGAATAGTTTATTTCTGTTTTTTTTTTCTTTTGTTCTAAGAGGCTGGTGTACTGAAGAAGGGAAGATATGGATAAAGAAAACAGGAGAAAAAAGACTGACTTCTTTGGGAGTAATTCTATTTATCACAGTGAAAGACCTACAATTTAATGAGCTTTATAAGTAAATATCACTAAACATTTAGATACAAAGAGTAGAAATTGACTGAATGCAAGTTTAGTTAGTTTAACTTGAATTTTAATTTATTTTTATAAGCTCAGACTGAACAATTGAAGGGCTGTGGTCACAATAGGGCCTCAGAGTAAGCGCTAACATGTTATGAAGTCTTATCAAAAGATGATGCTAGCTTTGCATTGTTGAGTTTAGTGGCAGAGCTTGCTAAATGTTTATTTGATTTTTTACATTTTCGTTTCAGTGGATAGGTAATCCACCACTCCCACGAATAAAAATGTTGTCACGGTTTTTACCCTTTATTTCCATTATGATTATATCACAAGCCGCTAGCAATGTGCTCTAAACTAATTTGCCTTTGTTAGCTTTATCAGAAGTTCAACTTTTCGTGTAGAATAAAGTCTGCAGTCATCTATTTATGATCCAAATATTATTAACACTTAAAATACAACTAAATTTCTTTTACCTTTATCTACCAACAATTTCTCATTGCTAATGAAGCTAAACAGCCTTCAAAACTCACTGAAAAAGTGAGCTTCGTCCACCTTCGTTGCCCTCTAGATTACAGTTTCTCTACTATCCATTGACACACTAACTGGTAATTCAGTCCTATTTAATCTTACAAAAAGTGAGTTTCTAAATGACCTTCGTCAGGAATGGTAATCCATTTAAAATGTATGAGAGCACAAAAGAATTAAAAAAGGGGGAAGAGCCAAAGGAGAGGCAGTTAAAGTCAAGGTCATCCATCCCGCCAAGGCTCTTCCACTTGATGCAACAGCTGGTGTCCATGCAAAGCTCTGGGCGTTAATAAAAAGTGACAATGCTGCCTGAGCGGTGTGTATTACTAATGTCTGACACCAGCCTGGCAGATGTGTTCTTCCTGCATTTAAGGGGAGTCAAGGTTAAAGGAATTTAAAAGGAGAGGCGATGCCTAAACACTATTATATCATGTAATCTGCAGCCTAGCCCTGCTGCACATACTCAACGGGGTAGCTCACTTACACACGCGGCATGACCGCTATTTGTAAATTCAATATGGCCTGACATGATTAAATAAGACAAAACATAAGCTTCCTGACCAAATGCGGTTGTTGCGAGCCCTCCACAAGTGAGCGTGTGCACGAGTGGAAAGTAAAATTAAAAGCTCTTGTTCACCTTGAGAGGCGTTCAACAAGAGAATAACACTGCTGAACAGCAGGAGAGCAGAAGCAAGTGACTGTTTCTGCAGATAAGCAAGTCAGGACAAAATAACGATGAAATGGAATACACACACATCCATGCCCACACAAAGGGAACTAGGGCGCCATGACCCACTTCTTAGGATGCACTGACCAAACAAGTCATTCACAGAGTGTACACTGAAACCAATAGATGCACATCAACAGAAAGGAAATGTGATACATCAGAGCTGAAAAGTCAAACCTCTTGGTACAAAAGGTAACAGCTATCTGTTGGAAGGGAGCAAAGTCATACCCAGACCAGGCAAACAGCGCATGACGGCTGAATAAGGCCGTTTCAGACTGGGACAAAAATGGGACCAGACAGCTTGAGGTTGTTGGCCTGCATCTGGCCTTGATGAGAAGCATGGGGGCGGATTGTAACTTCATCTCAACTCATCAGTACAAGGAGTTCTTGGGGTTGAGAGAAAGAGAGCATAGAGGAATTCATGCACACTGATGAGTCACCTAAGTGTATCAGAGTCCAGCTGAGTAGCGGAGCACATCGCCAAACTGTATCACAGAACCGGCCTATCTTCCCCCTTTACATGCGCGGGCTTGCATGGAGGTGCTTGCAAAAATGTTTGTGTCTACAGTAAATATTTGTGTGCCATTTCAAAGACCCACCCAAGGGCCATTTCCTGAGTGGCTGAGAATTAGTGCATCAATTAAACACACAAACACACACACACATTCCGTCTTAATGAGCCGTGGTCGCCATCAGTCCACACCTGATTCATTTCTATCAGGCTCAGAGGTAATCTTCCTCTTACATCGTCTGTCCAAAATGGTGCTCATTTCCCTCCTGAAACAACATGCATTTTCCATTTGTAAACACTAGTGCTGGAAATAGGAACAGCTGATTGCCCCATGGCCAGACTGCTAAAAGGCATAGCTAGGCCCTTGAAACAGACTGCAGTGGTGATGTCTGAGGGAAATGGGCCACTTTGCAATTGAGATCAAATGTCCCACTGTCAGGCTGCCCTGAAAGCTGGATGAAACCAGCTAAAATCCTTGGCCTTTAATGAATCATTTCCATAATATCTTTGGCATTGCTTCTAAGAGGGCTATTGCTGTGAGTCAGCAAGATGGCTGCCTTTATTGGGTTAAAGAAAGTGCTGCTTTTTTCTTTTTCCACTGTGGATGGCTCAGAGTGATAGTACGTGACAGAAGTCTAAAGTGACAGAAAGAGAAGAGAACACATCTCTGCTATCATTTTCTCTTTCATAATGCTCTCATTGACCCATTTGCTAGTTTTTAAATCCTCCTAATATTTTTCTCTGAGTGAGGTTGGAGAATGATAAAGGGTACAATCAGTTGAAGGGACGCTCCATTAGAATCATGAAAAATCCTCCTCTTCCTGTCTGTTTTCCCCTTTTTGCTGCATGAAGATCACAGATCATTCCAAGTTCAACAATCAACAGAATCTTTCACATTGGTTCGATAAATTTAATCCAACATAGTATAAAACAATCATGTGAACCTCTCTCTGTGAATATCTGTTAAGCAGCATCACTCCACTTGGCAGGGCTTAGCCGAGTACATGCCAATGAACAGGAGACTTGAATAAGATTAGTCCTACACCTGGCCCTGATGTCTGACCTGGTGCTCACACAGATACATTTCCTATATACAGAAAAAAACAGCCCCACTCTATTTACAGCAGCACCTGATTAAGAAACAGGTCAAAAAAGCCTTTAACTGAGAATTTAAAAGTTGAGAGTGCAAATATGTTATTTTTTTATCTTGAGACATCTTCCAATAATATTGCACAAAAAAACTTTAAATTATCACTAAGATGTGCTTCAGATTGCAGCTGTATAAGGTCAAGCTGACACCATCCTTGGTAGCAACAAACATGCTACAATAGCAGTGATAACACGGCCCGAGCATCTACAGTAATTCTTTAATTACACCTGAATAAACAAAGGACACGATGCTGCAGCAATGTTAATAGATTTGTAAAAAATAAGGAGGGCATGCTGCTGACTGAACAAGCCAAGTGCTTAAGCTAACAATGATAAACCAGGTTAGATTAAGAAAGCTGCACCCTTTTGGTTACACAACCTGGACAGAACCCATTGTAGGCTTTAGACAACACAGCCACCTCATCTTATGTTTTAATCTTCATGGGATTCCCTTTCAAGCTAAACACTGGTCAGAAGACATTTCGGTCAGTAATCCCAGTCAATTACACTAAGAGACTCAACACTGCAACATATGTACAAACCTTTCCACACTGCTAACACTGGACACGTATCCAACAGTGCAGTAATGAGGTGATGATAAATGATGATATTAACATAATTCAATCCGTGTTTCATCGAGGAATAGGAACTCTACATGACACATTAAACCCTTTTGTCCAAAACAATTCACAGCAAATTTATGAAAATGGATGTGTTACTGGATATTTCAGGATTTTACAATTCCTCAGGAGGTTAATGGGTGAAGGTTAGGCTAATTGATGGCTCAGGTTTTAAAAATAGGATTTAAGCTAATTGATGGACATTATTGGCTATTTAATTTTGAAAAGAAAAGAGTAACAAACTGTCACAGATTTTAGATATACCTCAACTTAAACAAGTCACAAAAACTAAATACACCAAGAAATCTTCAAAGACGTCTCTTTTCATGCTTATAGTTCATGCACTGTGATAGACCCATAAAAAAAACACTTTATTTGGCTTAACTTTCCACTTAGCTGCATGTCTTAGCCGCTATCACACACAGGTTGCACTACTTACTAACCTGTTGGAATAAAAAATAAATAAATAAATAAATAAATAAATAAACAAAATAAAATTAAATTAAAAAAAAGAAAGAAAATAAAAAAGAATAAATTCACGACAAAATAACAGCGGCAGAACTTAAACAATGTTTATATCTATATTGCTTTTATTAACATATATAAAAGCAAGACAACATCATCCATGTTGAATCAAAAGGAAAAAAAAGGAGGAACAGAATCCGTTTACACAGATAATGAAATCTGCTTCCCCATCTGCTGGCAACAGAACGTATTGGTGTCGTGTGTGTGTGTGACTCAACTGATGCTTTTCCGTAACATTTTGCAATAGCAGTCTCACTAGGTCAGACCCAGTAACCCAGTATGTGAACGGCAGCGGTCACATTAACAAGTCTAAGCAGACTTTACCTGCGATTGCTGCAGCAGATGAAGAACAAAAGAACATGTGTGAGCTGAAGATTGAACTCTCTGCAATTCTGTTTGTACACTTCATATGAATTTTTATGCCAAGATACATGTTGGGAGAAAAGTAAAAGGCAAATTTTCTGTGGTGCTGCAGCATTTCATCTACAGACGTAACAAATGAAGGAATTTTTCATTACCGTTAAACTCTTGGTTTAGCATGGCTCTCTCAGTTCCTTTCGCGGCTGTCTGAATGAGGCCTGCAGGAAGATTAAAGGCAAACTGACCAACGTGATGATGACTCTGTGACTCCAATAGACGGGATCCACTTGTTTAAGGCATCAGTGGTCCTGCTTCTCATTCGCTCCGAATGTAGGGACAGTCTTGCGTTACTGATTTGAATTCTGGGTCTGTTGCTTTGCTTGCACAGCTTGTGGTGGGAAGTTGGGAGAAGTTCAACTTTTAAAACAGATGTGTAAACCAATCAGATCAGCTAATTGTGCATTTGATCCTGTGAAGGGTTTACGGCCACAGTTTTAACTATCAGGTCCACCAAACATCACGGGTTTACATCCATGCAACATCTGCCTAACAGAGATTTTAGACATAAATACATGGATCTCCTGGATGAATGGAGCTTACCAATTACCAAAAACAAACAAACAAAAAAAACTTAATCCAAAATGTGCTTAGTTTAAAAAACAAACAAATATAATTTTTCTCCCCTGTATTTTAGTTACTAATTACCAAGGGTGTTAAAATATATTATTCTACATCAACACATTAATTAAAATATAATTAATTTAATAATATCAATTGAAATGGAAAATATTAATCAAACATTGATTAACTCGTTGGCTGCCGAAGACGTCTTGACATCTTTTGCGCTTTCTTTATATGGAGAGTCGATTTGGGCGGGTGTGCTCATCAGAACATCTGTCCAAACATGTAGCACACCCAACATGTTGATATTCGAGTCTACACCCCAAAGATGATCCGACAGCATTCTGCGGTCATGACAATAAGATAAAAATACTCCAAAACGGCAATAGGACAGAGCTCTGCTGTAGCTGGCAGGCAATGAGTGAAGTAATCAGTTTGAAGACATGCTTCAGCCTTTAGCACAAATTACATCACTATACGGTAAAAACTCGCCCAAAACTGTTGCGTACACTCTGATACTTGTCTACTTGTATTTTCCTACCCGTTATTTCTTCCGTTGGGCTTTAAAGGGTCAAGCAAAGAAAAATATTATGTTCTTTATTCTAATAATCAACATGCCTTATTTCATATTGATAAAAAGAAACAGCTGATTTCCATGAGGTCAGAATGCTCCTATATTATAATCAATCATCAGAATGAGATATTGTCTCACATTTGTCTCACAATTTTTGGATAACAGCTAAATTGATGTGTACATACATCTCGATAAACCAAAACATGAAATAAGTCCATCCTCCAATGCCAGAGTTTATGTCCATGCTTCTTATTAGCATGCGAGTTCCTGAGCTACGGCCTGCGACCACCAAACACCAAACAAACCAAACCACCAAACAAAAATCAATTCAACCTCCAGTCTAAGTCCATGTTTTTACTAAAGCTTGAGAAACTCCCTCAAGTGTGGAACAGACAGATGAACAACAAGAAATAATAAGATTTCCAGTCACTGCAGGCATAACAATAATAAAGCCAATATCTGAAGAAGAAACTCGCAGATGTTCCATGTTTGCCTTCATCTGAGAGAAGTGTTGGGACTTATAAACACAGTGAGCAGCTTCCTCTTCTGCTTGTCATTATTCACAGTGCGTCTGGTTTTCCATCTAAGCAGAGGTTAATTGCAATTAACTGCCTTCACCTGGCAGCCCAGGTGTAATCAGTCCCCAACTGAGGAGCTAGAATGAAAACTGGCAGCGAAAAGCAGGACCGAAGCTTCAAACTAAACTGGATTTTTCAGGTTTCCTTGGAATTCATCAGGTTGCCTTTACTATAACCAAGAAAAACCAACTAATTGTCAGAATAGATGCAGAGATGGCCTGTAGGAAATGAGCCTGTGCTCCCTCAATCAGCCATTGACTATTAAATCAAACTGAAAGAGATAGACGAGGACAGCTGACGACTGAAAGGAGTGAGAAAATAAAAAGTTTAGCTCATGCTAAGCCAAAAATGCTAACACACCTATTCTGCTGTGGTTGGGAGGTGAATGCGGACACACATCATGCTCCCGTACCTTGTCATCCTTAGCTGTGGAGGCTGATACAGGTAAAATGCAGTAATCAATTTGCTCCACTGGCAGGAGCGCTCCTTCAGAATACTAATGAGGCTTCCGCCCTCCCCGTCCCATTTGTTCTACCCACCTCCTTCTTCTTCCCTCGTTCACCTTTCTCATGACTTGACACCCCCCCTGTGCCCCAGACCTGACCAAATGCTAAAGGAGGGTGGGCTGTCTTCTGCACAGATAACTGCTGCCACTAATCAAGCCTACGTGCACCGGGGCGTGGGATTAAAAGAGCTTGCACAGCTTGATTCAGGCACTGAATGGTGTTAGTGCTCTCACACACACTTGCACAAGCAAACACACACACACAAAAAGATCAAAATAAAAAAAGCTATAGGAGAGCAAGCGAGATACTGTCCCAGAAACATGCGCATTCACTCGCACAACAAGGTCAACTTAAAAGCTGATGCTAGGTTAACAATCTTGTGCTATTAAGGAACACACACACACACACACACACACACGCAGATTAGATCTAAATTTACTCCACCCGTCAAAATAGGACTTGTTGGTGAGCCACCCATCTCTCAGAATGCATGTCATGAAGAGAGCTGCAGTGTCAATCTGAAACTAAAAGAGCTTCTGTAATCTGACAGAGGCTAAATTTTGGTTTACTTTTTCACTTGGAGACACGCTTACGAGGTGTGTGTGTGTGTCAGAGTGTGTTTGTGGATGAGGGGAGGAAGGTTTCTGCATCATATCAAAACACTGGGCTGAAGGCAGTAACAAAGCAACACATGCGTACACTGCCTGCACTGAAAAAAAGTTTTCCCAGAAAAGGCCAAAGTAGACTTTTGTTGGAGAAGCTTTGACTCGAACTGCACTGTTGAGCTTTTATTTATTTAAGTGTTAAGTGAAGGTGTTGACATCTAGTCTTGGTTTGTGCCGTCAGTAAAGAAGGAAAAGAAATCTTACCCCTACTGATGGCTAATTTGGCATCCATCTTGCTTCCTACCTGTACTGTGAGCTCTCTACAGCCAATAAAAGTCATTCTGATGTTGACTCCTCTTGTCCCCTGCCTGCTCGGTCTTACTCTGACAATTCTATTCTATTCTATTCTATAGTCATTATATTCCTGAACTCAGTGTCAGGGATATTATGATTTCGCCCCGACCCCTGCCAAATATCCAATATGGTTGAGAATGATAACTTGCACAATTTTTACAATTGGATTTTGATACTCAGTATAAGGTTTCACGATTCTGGGATTCACAGTTTCCCCACCAGGTGGCGCTTTGTCTTATTGACCTCAAATCAAGTACAAATAAAAGGTCACAACCTCAGAACGCATCCTGTCCTGATGTCATACTAGGCTGGATCAAAGCTTGGATACCAGGTGGAGCTTTGCGACTGAACATGTGCGTCTTTATAATATTGTATGCGTCTATTCGAGAATTGGGGAATAAGAGGATTGTGGGCATTTGGGGATATACCACTAGACTTTGCCTCCGACGGCATTGGCCTTGTTTAGCAGACACTTTTCTCCAAAGAGACTTACATCCGAGAATAAGAACACACGAATGAAGTCAGATTGCTGGAAGATTAGTTGGACACACGTGTTGCATGCAGTGCTACAGGCACAGACATTTTTTCCATTCCCTTTTGTTCCCAACATTATCCGCAAAGAGCTAATATCTTTTTGCATTTCTTTGCTGAATAACCACAATGTCAAAGAGAGTAAGAAGCGGTTCAACGCATGGCTATGTTTTGCAAAGAGAGTTGATGATGACATTAGCTAATTTACTCACCACGCCATTAACTCCAAGAATGCCTTATCATATCTGACGCGGTGTATGTCAATGCTAGCGCTATCTAACCAAGCGGCACATCTGTAACCAATTGGAAAATATGTCAGCATCTGGTTGGAGCAGTGCTTTGGTTTCTTGGTAGCTGACATGTAAGCTATCAATGAGCAGTACAGATCTGAAAAATCATAGAAATTCCCGCCTTTGATGCTAATTCACAACCTAGCAAAGAGAAGCGCTTTTTTCCTTTACCATGCCCTTAGATTTGCTCGATACAAACCGAAAATCAGACCCCCTCTCAATCAGGCCCAACTGGAAGTGAGTGATGTGAAGGAATGGGAAGCTCCTCACGCCGGCGGACAGGGTTAAACAACCTGTTAACAGCTAAAACATATTAATCGCTGCGGTACTTTTTAATGAAGGGCTATAATAATTTGCTTAGTTAGATCCAGGTGGTGACTTTTTGTGGCAAGAGTGTGTTTTTGTGTGTGTGTGTGTGTGTGTGTGTGTGTGGGTCAGAGAGAAACGACACCACCCGATGCATCAGCAGGGATATTTCATTATGTACATAACGAGTGCCATTAATCGCTCTTAACAAGAGGACACAACCTCACCTTGGCAGTCTCACACACACAGCAGGGAGGTGGGGGGCATGGGTGGGGGCATGGAAATATCTATAGTGCTGGAAAAAAAATTTAAATTCACCACACTCAAGGACCTGCTGCCTCCTTTTGACCGTGCACTCCTCGGGCCGGGGGGTGTGTGGAGGCAGGCCAGCAGTCAGATAGGAGCTGCTGGTCTGATAGACACATAAAAAGTGCACGGGGGGGGGGGTTAACAGAGGAAAAGGATGGAAGGAAATAAATATAAAAAAACTGGGGGGAAAATGCCGCAGTGGCAGTTACCAGCGGGGGCTCGCGCCCTTGACATACTGACATGGGTGAAAGAGGGAGGGAGTGAGTGTATATGTGTGGTGGTGGGGGGGGGGGCACTGTCATGTGACACTCTTGTCATATATCTGATCAACCACCACCTGGCAGTGCACGTCTCTCCCCCTCTCCCCCTATTCCCCCTTTCCCGTGCCCTTCACCCAAATATTTCACCCACCTTTGTGCGACCTCATCCCTTCCTGACCCGACGCCGTCACCCACCCCACCCCTTACTCTCCCCCAACCTCTCTGCAGTCATAGCACCCCATCAGCCCCACCCCTTACACTACCAACCCTGCCGACTCCTCTCCCTCCCCCCGTGGCTGTGCAGCAAGGTCAGGCGGGTCACCGTGTCCTCATCTGTAATCCGCTGCCATTCGTCAGCAGCCCCGGCCCGGGCTGGAGGAGAGAGAGAGGAGAGGCAGCCGCTCCGACGAGGGGAGAATGCCCAATTAGGCAGCTGTCACACACACACACACACACACACACACAGTTCTGTACAGCAGAAGAGCAGGAGAGAGAAACAGAGGGAGGGAGGCTGCAGAATCAGCCTACTGTCCACAGACAGGGTGGAGAGGGGGCTGGAGAGGGGGGGTTGTATGCGAATCCTTTCAGCTGTGTGTGTCTGTGTATTGTTTTGGTGTGTGTGTAGAGCAGTTGGAGGGGGTCAACTACAGTTTAGACATGTATGACTGCTATGTGAGGCATGTCAAAAGGACGGGATGGGTTGAGGGGGGGGGGGGGGGGACTTAGCTTGATAACATTTTATGAACAGGCAACTATTTTTCTCTCAGTATGAAACAACCGTGCAGCTTTTTTCCTTATCTCTGACCTCCAGAGTGATGACATGACCAGAAAGTAGCGGTAACCAGCAGGGAAGGCCGCGCTGACATGTAACCTGTTAAAGTGGACTCTGCACTGCAGAGACAGTTTTTTTTTTTATCTTATTTTTAATAGACACGCATTAGCAGCAGATATCAAATAGGTGACAAAAATCCCATAATTGGATCATTCATCACCAGCAAACGCATCTGTTTTGACTAATGGGAAAACTAATCAGCAAAAATGATACAGAGACGAGTCGCGCCAGGCACTGGGAAGATTTATGTTGGAGCGATTCAGGACTCAAGCCTGTCCCTATCGATTGTTTCGTCTAAATGCCTTTTCGTTTAATCTAAGGAAAGAGTCAAAGTGGTGCAATGCCAGCTGGGTGATGAGCAGGTGTGATTGAACGGGACTGGAGGGGGGGGGGGGGGATTTTTCCTTACACTACCTTAAATGTTGAAGTTCACTGTAGTTCAGTGGAGCTTTGAGTGGTAAGTGTTCAAAAGGATTACGTCACAAGTGCGAGGGACACTTATCCGGTAAATCCTGTCTGAGTAGAAAGTACAGTTCATAGGGACTTAGGCTAGATGTCATACAGGCTGGATACATATGCTCCACTGAGGAAGATTTTGCTCTGGCTGATCTCTCTGCAAGACATTCAACTTACCTATGAATCTAGAAGATGCAAAAGAAGCCACATTCTCTCATTGATAAATAAACTAGGAAAGCACCAATACACATATGTAACTTTCTGTTTGGGTTTGCTAACATTAGCCATGCGTGAACATGCACTACATCACCTGGATTTATTTAGAGCCACATTACGTGGAAACTCCAGGACAAGTAAAAAAAAATTACATTAAAAAGACTTGTAAATAATTTGTAATGTCTTCAAAGTGCACATATGGATGAGGATGAGCATGTTATTTAGTTAATAATGCATATAATGTCCTCTTGCATGATGTTAAAGCCACTTGGCCCAACTCTGTTTACTAGTAAGGGTTTAAAGAAGCAGTTCTTGTTCTATTTACCTACATCATGCATTATCTAAATGATGCATCCTGTTACAGCACTTCAGCATCCACTGCTTTTTTTTTATAACAATGTCAACAACATGCACTCCAAAACAGTGAATCGGTGTAACAGGAGAAACAATACTGTGATACCATATAAAACAAAAGCTGCCATAAAGTCCATTATTAACGTCAAAGCAAAAATCCCCATTAAGCCCCACGGCTTCTCCACAAGCCCCCACGGGTATGCTTAAGTCATTTCTGTCAGGCCGTATCCCTGCACAGCTCCACCCATCTCGCCAATTGTTATTATAATGACTCAGTGTTTTGTCGGCCAGTTCTCGCTCTGCTCTTCCAGCACTGAAAGTACCTAAAGTGCTCCCAAAGTCTTAAGATTGTAATCTGTGATGTCATATTGATGCATGGCCCGAAGCGGCTCCATTAGCAGCCTGGGAGACTTTGTGGACTCATACAATATCTGCCTGTACTTTTTTACATCTACAAGGAAATTTAGATGATAGCAGAGCTATTAGTTCTGATCCACAAAACATGAGCTTATCTACATCCAAAACAATCATCCTCCATTACATTCACCTTGTACTTCTTTTCTCGCGGTTGTTATACTGAAGTCACACAATAGATGTCGATTAATTCTAATTCATGGCTGCAGGAGATAAAAACTGGACCGAGTTCCTTATTGCAGAGGCTAATAACTCTCCTTAGCCTGCAATGGATATATAAGATACTGTTCCAATGTAGGAACACTAAGAAAGTTCAAATACACCCCTGTGTTACTTGTATCACTGTAACAACAGTGTGGATCATGCAGATGTGTACTGGGACACATTAAGGTGACCATCACAAAGCCCCGCTTTCATTTTTCAGACACAACATGGTTAAAAAAAAAAAAAAAAATCAGCTCTGAAACTCACAGAACTCATTTACTGAAAACCTCCAACTTCATGTTAATTCCTGCAGCGACAGTGAACAAAGCAGCCGTGTGTGCGGCACCGGAGCTCCAATCAGCCCTGCGGGCCGGTTAATGGAGCTCCCCCCTGATGTTTAGCAAGTGATTTCTGCTATTTGGGGGAAATATTTTGATCTAATATAGCAGAACTGAAAGGGGACATTTGAACAACAAGGCAGATGAAGCCTGTAAATGTACCTTAGAACTGTCTCAAGCAGATGTTCGGCTTTTTCTTAAGATACAACTTAAAAACTGCAGGAAACATTCACTTTATGAGTCTTCAAGTCTTCTATAACTAATTGCATTTCCTGTTTGGAAAATACTTCACAATAAAACAGGAAAGGTCAAATGCCAGGTGTTGTCCAACTGTGATGGAAGCAGAGAGGATGCATGATGATTCCTGGTCTGAACAGCCTCTCGGGCCTTTAGGTTGAAGACATAACCCGATATGTACAGCTATGTGTTGTCGTCAGACAAGACGCTGTTGTTGTACAGTGTAATAAGCACTGCAAGCTGATACCTAAGTGATTGTTGAACACATGACGACAGTGTAAACAAAAAAAATGAAGGTGCTACACAAGTCTGCCAGCAGATACTCCCCTGATTATGGTGTTGTATCAACATATTGAACAGGGAAAAAGGTTTTTTAAAAGATACAAAAAAAAATGCATACAGAAACACAAAAAACAATATTTTGATGAAAATAAAAACCTACTAAAACATCTTCTACTTTTGCTGCCCTGCACCCTCCATAGCAACCAGCTATATTTCTGACGTGCGGGTTGCATCTTATGACAGGGTTGTGCAGTTTAGACTTTATGAAAAGACTGAGTAACTTTACCAAACATGTTTTATTCTCCTTACAGCTGCTTAGCTGCAACTGGAAAACAGTGTGACGAACAATAAGAGCAACAGTTAACAACATGTAACACCTGGATCTGGAACCACAACAGTACTTCCCATATGAAACCACCTGCTGATGCACTATATTTGGCCCCTGCAGCGGTGCACGCTCTCTGCAGCGAAGACCCACTGGTCAAAAAAAAAAGAAAAAGAAAAAAAGAAAAAGAATTAAATTCACTTAAGTTTAAACTCCCTTCAGCTCCAACACACAACTGAAGAAGACTTGCCATTGGATCACTGTCCCTTTAAATAACTTTAAGACCTTTCTTCTCTTCTCCACCTCCCTCCCCTGAGGTTTATCACAGTGACTCTTCTCTCTTCCATCTTTTCCTTGTCTCCCTTGCTCTCTCTATCACACACACACACAAGCACTGCCAGCATGTGTGTGTGTGCGGTTGGCAACTACAAAGCAGTTAGCCAAGCATCTCTTGGCTCTGTGCAGAGAGAATAAGACACTCTCATTACTGCCCTTAAAAAGCTCCTGCCCCCACAAAATCCAGTGTATACCCAGACACCAGTGCGAGAATGTCAGAGGAAAGACTCGAGGAGTTAAAGGCTACTTTGCTGCTTACAACTCAATTGGCATGTGAGTGTGCATGTCTGCGGTTGATGCTTTCTGCCCCCTCTCCCCTCCCTTGCCAGTTCCCCTTTCCTGTTCCTCTTTAATGTCACAGGGCTGGCTCACATGACCTTGAGCAGCAGCGTTGGCACAGCAAGAGCGAGAGCTGCCTCGCCTGCGGGTGCCCTTGAACTGGATCTGCAAGACAAAAAAAAAAAAAAAAAAAAAAAAAAAAAAAAAAAAACCCCCCCCCCACCCCGCACCCCCCCACCACCAAAAAAAAAACCCCACCCCCGTCCCCCCAAAA